>JAQFVV010007139.1:56173-154150 GCA_028023455.1 Epiperipatus broadwayi | reverse complement strand
TCTGTTCACTAAGTACTTCCAAAGCCACTATCTCAACATTATTTCTCAAGATTTTTCTACATCTTACATCGATAAATAACTATCTGCATTTACAAAACAATAAATAAAATTCATTAATAGTTAAACAATCTAGCTGTTCCACAAAGAAAAAGTCTGCTTACTTCATTATTCTATATGTCTAATCATATACAATCAATTTAGACAATATTTGAATATCCCATAACATGAAAATTTTAAAAGAATCACATAATTATTTGTTATGTTGGATTATATCACTAATAAAAAAAAAATAATCGTCGTAGGCATATTTTCAAATCAATCCTATCTCATAATGTTTTTTTAAAATGTTGTATGAAATGTGGTACATATAAGTAAAAAAACTTTTACACTTCATTCTTTCAATTTATGGATGATCTAAAGAAAACAAAAAAAAATATACATTATAAATTATCAATAGTTATTATTATTACCAATAACCTTTATCTAGTCATCGTGTTCAGTAGGCTTCCTTTATCCACTTGAGCATTGCAGATATAAAAAAATCCACACCCATACACTTTATATTAAACTATTTTTAGCTAAATTATTAGATTGTTATATTATAAAATTTTAATATTAATAAATTAATGTTTTTATGTTTTCCCTAATCTCATATAAAAATTTAGATTTAAACTAGGTTAACAAAATAAAAGGAATCAAAACTATAATTACATATTTTCTTGACGATAGTTCCTGATAAGTCCAAAATGTTTCTTATCTTCTCTAGAGTTTTTTAAAATGTTCTCACTCCAAGTGCGTTAAAGTTTAAAACAAAAATAATTATTAATCCATTTAGTAAAATTTATAAAAATAATCTTTGGTTTTAGTATTTAGGACGATAATTATTAAATCATAATTAATTAATTAATCCTGTGAAGCTTCTTAATCTTCTCTACCAATATTCTCTGCCGTATCCGATGCATCAATCCATCTAATTTAACTTTCAAAATATTCGATAAACTTTTAAGTACTATTTGTATTTCCACGGATTCATCTTTTATTCAACTATGTGTTCACTTTTTTATATATGTTTTCTTCTTGATACATTTAAACTTTCGTTTGGTATTTTATAAATCTCTTTTAAAATAAAAACTTCAAGTACTTTTGAACAAATCTTTTCTAAATACATTTTTAAAATAATTCAGAAGAACGGATATTTTAATATCAAAAAACGCTTCTGTAACATATTTTTATGGGTTCTTTCTTTAATTCTTGAAAATATTTTTAAAAATGTTACCTTCAGAAAGTATATAACATTTTATGATTTGAATATAATATTCTATAAAATAATTCATGAAATATAATTGTCTTATTACTATTTAAAAAATAAATCTTGGATCAGCTTATAAATAATACGTTTCAATAAAATTTTTTTTTTTTTAGCCTCCGTATAATGTCCGAGCTGTGGTTTTTTATGTACCAAAAAAGTTCTCCGGTTATGCATTAATAAAGCTGTATCAATAAATATTCCAAACATTTTTACAGTATTACAATTTATATCCATTTTATTTCGTAGTATATCCATTTTTATTGCGAAGTTTAGGTTAAATTTTTAGATAAAATACGATTGATAAAGGAACTTTAAAATATTTAACAAAGCATGTTAAACGAAATTATTAAAATATTTTTTAGTTTACACTCTCTTTTTTGCAAGTTACTTTTAAAATATTAATTAGTTTTTGCAAATAAATTATGAGAGAGCGCTAAAATTGACTAAAATAATAATTTTAAATACTATCTCTTTGATAGCTATAATTTACCTTTCTCTTGTTTCAATACATTATTAATCTCCCCCGATAACCCCGTGCAAATCATATTTATAGTCTGTAAGAATACCTATTCCTATTGGTTAATTCTTACTTTAGCTTGAGAACAAATTTACATATTTTTAGTTTATAGTAGAATTGAATTTCAAAATTAGAAATTATGACGTAATAAAATTTAAAAAATATTATTTAAAATACCACTTTTAATTCAATTATAACTTTATTTAAATTATTTAATCTTTTAAAATAACTTTTAAAATAACATTTAATAACTTATTCCATTTCTTAATATTCAATTTAAACAAAATATTTAAATTTTTTTTAACTGTATTCGTCTTTATTATATTATTTAAAACATTACATACGATAGTTAACTTAATATTTATTATTATATATTTATTATTATTTGCTTTTATGATAGGCAATAATTCTATCCAATTCTATAATATAACTTTTAAAATATTTTAAACTTTATTATTAATTTAAACAAGCGTGTGTGAGAAAGTATATAGTATACAAGTCACATGATTAATAACTTTGACAGACGATTTTTAGTCTATTTCTCTGCCCAGATTTATAAAATTGATACACTTATTATATTATATAAAATAATTATAAAAAATTTGGAAGAAGAATTTAGAAAATATAGAATTAGATATAATTTTCACCATCACAAAGTTTATTTTTAAAATATATTATATTAATTTTGATTATTAAACATAGTTTACAAATTTAAATATAGCATTTATTAAATTATAAGTTTTAAACTATTAAAATCGAACTTTTAAATATACTTTTAATATTTATAGCTGTGTTATTTAATATGGCCAGCTTTACAACCATATGAAACAATATTTAAAGCTTTATATAACTATTTTTTAAATAATTCGCTATAATTTTATATACTACGTATTTGCTTTCACCTCAACTTTCTCTGCACACTCTTTTACTTATTCAACCTCAATAAACTCTCATTTATTTCAAGTAGCTAGTCAATTGAATTTTATACTTTAGGATCAAATATATACCAGGGGCACCAAATTGCAGCTATAAATTGTAATGCCCACTAGAGATCATCATCACTAGTCAATTTAGGACTATAGGAGATACTGGAGAAAGTAATTAAATTGTCTCTCAAAAAATAATAATAATAATAATAGTATTGATAAAACCATTCAATCTATGTGGTCTTAATTTCAAACCTAGCATTAGTCATGCAAATATTTCATGATAAATTTATTATAAAATTTATAATAATGAGACAACTTTCTTCCACAACTTTATTATAACTATCTGATCTCGAGTGGTACTACAGAAAATATTGTATACAGTTCTCATTTATATCTGACTGGAAATAACTCGGTAATTAATGCAGAGAACTCATAATCTATGTTCATAATATAAAATCATTATTTAATTTAGTACTAAATAAAATTTATCACAAATAAATCCTCCCCATTTAATCCCATTACCTTATTTTTCGTTCTCAGCATTTATCACTTTCAATAGCTACAATTATATAACACGGAATGTCTGTGTTATGTTCTCTAATCTGAGAATTCATAATCTTATTTCTCTAACACACATATATTTTTCGATCAAATATCAATTCATGATCCCTATTTTCATAATAGTAGAATAATTTATTATAGTATAATAATGTTGTTATAATAAGCTACTTGACTTCCAAACTAGCTCTTAGATCAATAATCGAACTGCTCTTTCTCAAGGTCTAGATCTGTCAAGAGGTGCCCATATAAGTGATTACACTGTAATGGATATGATCCCATATATGCTAAATAAATTTTAATACAAGTTCAATAGTGGGAATCACTCTGAACACCGAGAGCTGGAAAGGGATTTTATGTATGCTTCCAATATTTACAACATTACAATGAATCAAAAGGTTCAATTTATCAAACTTAATTTAACTATTCCCTGTCATTTTATTCTGTTATTTCTAATTTATTTTTAATTAATAACCTTACTAATTTTACTTTGCTAAAGTAAACTATGGAAGTAAACCATGGACATCAATCCGATAAATCAATCAAAATTTACTTATGAAAGTAAATTACGGAAATAATCATAAATTAGATTATGCAAATTAATTATAACAATGAATTATATGAAAATGAAGTCTATAAATGACTTATATAAAATGAATTATATTAATCGAATATAGAAATATTCAAGACAAAACTAATACTGTAAATCAATCACGGAAATAAATTATTAATATCAAATTAACTATGTGAATCGAATAAGGAAACAATATAATAATGACTACTGCAAATCGATCTTGGAAACAAAGTATCATTATAAAATAAATAATTAAATTTAAATATAAACTAATATTACCTTAAATATAGATGCTGGATATATAGATTCTGGAGATATTTGAAACACCAAAACACAAAACACAATATAATCTTATAACAATAACAAAACTTTATTACATGAAATAATAATGATAAAGATTAAAATAAAACACACTAAATTATAATATTGTTACACAAATATATGCTTCTGATCTATTCAGGACTATTATTCAAATACATGTTTGAGTTAACTAATTTCTTAGATGACTCACTTCTGGTTTTGACCCATTCATTTATTAAATAAATAATTAATAATAATAATAAATACAAACGCTGGAAACAGAATTCCGTATAGTTTAGCTTTAAGAAAACTTATCTTGAAAGAGAAGAAAACCTATAAATCTCTATTTCCCCCTCCTTTTATTGTAAACATTGTCTATTGGACTATTCCAAAATAGTATATTCGTTTCAATTATTCTAACCAGCAATGTGAAGTAATCTTAAATTTCTAAATCATCTTATCAAGTAATAATTTTCACATTTCCAATGAAGAAGGATTATATGTCACAAAATTACCCTACTAATTTTGCAAACGAGTTTAAATTCAAAACCCACACTTTTACATTCATGCTTGTCAGATCTTTACGTTTTGACTGTATATCTCTTAATTAGTTCAGTATGTCCACTCAGCTTGACGACCTCAATCTACCATCATTCAAAAAAATTAATATAGATCGGTTAGTTTATTAATTAAAATCTTTGTCATTCTTCATCATACATACACATCTGACTGAATCCTTATCCTTTCCGGGCAACGTTGTTCTGTCCCACGTAAGAAAACTCTCTTCATATTATACATCACCATGCAGTGTCTATAACGTGCACACAGCTACATCTTGATAAGGGAAATAACAAAAACAACAACATCAACTTCAAACTTAAACTATTTGCTTGAGCCAGGGAGAGATGATTCATAAGATCCAGAATTGTATAAAGAGCTTCTCTTAGACACCTATTCCCTATAATGGCTTGCAACATTTTCTATACTTAAACAGCCTAGACAAATGACAAGACTAACCAGATCCCAAATCAATACATATATGAATTATTTCAATTTTAATCAGTCAAGCCAACAACATACCCAATATGTATATCAATAACAGATCAATACTCAGAGCATAATAATGGGTTTTATGACCATCCTCTCATTCTTCATATCTACTATTAAGCACAAATTAAAATTTTTGTTAAGAATAATAAAATATTTATATCATTTCTCTCTTTACTTTTAAGTCTAAATTTACGTGAGCATCTATACTTAAATGGTATCAAAATCATTTTCTTTTCTTTCCTTCACACCTTTTAAACATAAACAAAATATTAAATTAAATAATCTAGTGATCAGAGTGTGACAAAGCATGTAAACAAAATGAAATATAATAATAATAAAAAATAAATGACATATTATATAAACGAAATAAAATAAAGAATAAATATCAACATTACAGATAGTCTCTTTAAACTTCTTTTTCTTCCACTGTCCATTAATCAATATATTTAGTTCATTTCACTTGAGATAGCTATATAATGGCATGTCAGACAGTTATTTTAATTTAAATGTGTATAGAAAGCACAGACAGTCATTTGAATCAAGATAGATAAAATTGTAGATAGTTATTTTAAATCAAAATTGTAGATAGTTATTTTAAATTAAAATGTAGATACAGGATAGTTAATAAATTTTAAAAAGTTCTGTTATTTACCTTCCATCTGATGAGTTCTTCCTGGGTTTGAATTCACTTTGTTCTCCTTTCCTCTTCCCTTCCATTTAAAGGTTCAAATTATAGGCAATAAGCAGTTTCTGATTACTAACATGAATTAACTCTTTTCAAAACAATATACAGAAGATTGTAGTAGTTCTTTAAACAAATTTTGAAGAGCCATATAATTATTATAATCTGAATTGGTCTTTTAATTTGATAAAAGAAATTTGACAATTCTCTCCTTGCAGGAAATTTTATAAGCAGACTGGATGAATTGTGACATTCAACAGAAAATATCTTATCAAAAGTTGATTTCTTCATAATTAATTTTGAGAAAAAGAGATATGCACCATTTTTGGAAGAATTAGAAATTCATATTTTGGTCTACTATACAACTTAACTTCATTATCAAATTCTGAGAAAGAAAATTTAAAAACCTGGAGAAAAAAATACCTTTAGAGATATTAATTTTTAGTTAGTTAGCTCAGTTCTCAATCAGCAAAAGTTTCTTCCCTACTTTTCTCTTTCCAGTTTTTATAGGATAAAAGAAAAGAGAAAACAGATGTTACCCCCCTAGTGGTTTCTCTTCAAGTCTAATCAAAAAAATCCCCATTCAGAATGAACAATAACTCTTCCTAAGGTGTTACCCCTTTTATAACCTTGTCTGATTTTAAACTAGATCTCTTTAATTAACACATTGATGACCAATTTATGAAATTTAGTCAAGGAAACTCTAATTAAAAAATTAAGCCTACTAACAATTTTCTTGTCAAACAAAGGTTACATTCACTGAATCTAAATAATTTCTTATTTAGATTTACATTTTAAATAATATAGAAAATTATGTCAAATTTTTATAAAGGAAAGGAAAAAAAAATCAAACCCATATATCTGTATCAGACACACACATGCAGACCATCAAATAAAAAAAAACTGATCATTCAGATATATGAACACAAATATCCATCATAATTTCTTATAATTTCAAGCATAAAATCAATTATAATTTCTGATGATCATAAACATAAATATTTACCACAATCTCCTATAACTCCAAACTTATTCTCTAGAAAGAAACTGTTAACTAAAGCTACTGACAATCGATTCAATCTTAATTCTCATCAACTCTTTAGTAATAGACATTCCATACAAACACAAACTGTCTCTATATATGTTACTTGTGAGCTATATAGCCATTACTTTCTCAAATAAAACTTAACTTTTCTTTACATCAAAAAAAAAAAAATTCCACAATTACTTCATTTTATTATATTTGGTTTATAGATGGAATAAACCAAAGAGTTACAATATATATATATGCCATTATTATTACTATTTGGGGGATATTCTGTGTAGTGAAAAAGCTAAATGCTGACGTTTCAGTACAATATCAAGTACCTTCTTCAGAGCGTCCTCTCTGAAGAAGGTACTTGATATTGTACTGAAACGTCAGCATTTAGCTTTTTCACTACACGGAATATCCCGCAAATAGTAATAATAATATGACATCTTTTATCCGTGAAAACATTAGAATTAACATATATATATATATTAACAACGTGAATATATTTAACATTAAATGATGGAATCGCTTTGATTGCTACTAACCACAAACTAAAATTTAAAATAATAAGATTTACCTTGCTAATAAAATTTTAAAAAAAAATGTTATTGTTAGATCAATTTTAAAAAAACAACATAAATTAATTGATTAGAATTCATTCTTTAGGCCTTATGTATAAAAGACAATCACCTTAACAAAATTTCAAACATTAATGTGGATTTCCATGTATATTTCTAGAGTCTTACTATGATGATACAAATAAGAAACCAATTAAAAAAATATTGCAAGCAAACTCATCTGGTTGTTCAATTTAAATTGTTTGACCTCTAGAAACCAAAAACTGAAACCACATCTAATTATGCTATTGTTTTTAAATAAGTTGAAAAGGCATTAATGCTTATATATTTCAAATATATGATAAATTTTAATCATCTAAAAATATAGAAAAACTAAAAATAAAGCATTTCAGCTATACATAGATAAATTTGTTTTATCTACTATATAAATCTTTTGATTGGAAACTTTTGCTGACTTGTAATATTAAAGAAAATGTAATACATTCATCTTTCACGCATATAAAAATGATATGTAATATAACTATATTTTTCATTAAGATCACTTTTGTGTCAGAAGTCAGAAAATAAGGAATATTATTATATAACATCATAGTTAGTTTTTCATCGGTTGCTTTTTTGGTTACATCATAGGTAGACAATATATAGAAAAATACCTAGAAAATGTCATTAAAATTTTTAACTTTTAGATGTATAATGCTATCAAAATCTTCTATATCTCTATAATGGATTTAATCTTAAAATAATTTAACATAATAAAGCAGGTAAAGAAATTAATATATATATATGTGTGTGTGTATGTGTGTAAATGAAATATAACGTCATTATCGAATAAATATTGTAATAAAAATAATGAGTTATAACAGCAATAATATATCTATAAAAACTAGAACAGACCACAGAATAACATTCACTTAATTTCTTAACCTTCTTCATGTGACAAAGTAAATAAATTCAAATATTGATTAAATAAATGGGGATAAACAATACCATTAAGTCATATCCCAAGATTTCTAAATTTCAACATTAGTAAATTTTCGATTATTTATAGATCGTCGTCTTCTTATTTTTCTTTTATTATGATTTTCTTTCTTCACGAGGTATCTTGGGATATCAAATTTGAAGATAATATCACATTGTTTCATGACCAAAAAAAAGTTTTTATTAAATCATTGTTAATCTTTTTTTTTTATATGCGTAGAAAATAATTGATGCTCTTTAACCTTATCCTGGTGCTACATCTCCATTCACCTTTGTGTGAAAACAGACACCATAGCTCCTTTTAAATAATGGTGTTGCTTTTTTTGAAAGTACATATTTGTTAAAAGTTTAAAAGTTGGCACATAGCTCATCTATATTAGCACTAATCTATAATTTTATTTGTCTAGTATGAGCAAAAGATTTGCAATAATTTTAGTTAACAAAAGATATGTTGGTTATGTTTCTTTTGTGGGCAAGACAGTAACATAAATTGTCTCTTAGATGAATTAAACCAGTTAAATGGTTTAAAATGGAATGTTATTTTTCAGTAGTTCATTTCAAACCTTTTAAATTGTTTAACTCATTAACAAAATAGTTCATTTCAAACCTTTTAAATTGTTTAACTCATTAACAAAATAATTTATGTTATTTTCATGTCCACAAACAAAAACATCATCAGTGTATCTCTTGTAAACATTAATATTTATATATAATCCTTCTAAATAATTTTCTTCTTCCTTTCCTTTATTTCTGCTATGTTAATATACAATATTGCAATTTAAATAAATCTTCTTACATATTTTTCTGCAAAAACATTATTATTATTATTATTATTATTATTATTATTATTATTATTATTATCATCATCATCATCATCATCATCATCATCATCATCATCATCATTATTATTATTATTATTATTATTATTATTATTATTATCATTATTATTATTTTTATCATTATTATTATTGTTGTTATTATTATTACTATTACAGTTTCAACTGTACCATGCAGTCTTCATCAGATCTACAAAATTCAAATCAATATAACCACTACATAATACATTTCATATGTTATATAAATTTATCAATTCTCTAAATTATTAATTTTCTATTAACTTCTTAAAATTCTTTAATACATATTATATCTCATATATACAATTATTTTTCTAATTTTCAATTATTAATTACTCATTCCTATCTTCTTATTATTCTAATATCCATAATATTTCACATTATATATATTATATTTTATACATATAATATTTTAGACACTAACCTTACCTTTTTTATATTACCCCAATTTTATTACCCTTATCATTATGAATATATCATTCTTTATTGTTCTTTTAAGATTATCTATTTATACTTAACACATTTTTACCTTATTATTACCTCAATTATTACACATAAATTAAATCTTTTTCTTTTCTGCTACTGCTCTCTAATTTCCATTTTTATTTCCTTTTAACCTCCTTTCATATTCTCTATTCTATAGCTTACCTCTATTATCTATTTTTATAAATACTTTCATATACTATTTTTATCCCTTTTTAGCCCTACTCCTAATTTCTTCCCCTTTTTTATATTATCAGTATTTTACCCCCCTCCATCCCTATTAATATTTGGCCTAATTTTCTTAATTAATATTGCCTCCTTTATTTTCCTATCTCTTTTTTATCTGTATAATTAATCAATCATATACACTCTTTCCCATTATTATTATTATTATTATTATTATTATTATTATTATTATTATTATTATTATTATTATTATTATTATTATTATTATTATTATTATTATTATTATTATTATTATTATAATAATAATAATAATAATAATAATAATAATAATAATAATAATTTTGGGTCTGCAAAATCATACACACATTTTAGTAATGCTGGAGTGCCTCAAGAAAGTATACTTGGACCACTGCTTTTTTCAGTTTATTCTTTGGATATAGAGCAGTGTGTAAGTGGTTCTGACATTCTCAGCTTTGCAGATGATATTAAACTATATAAAACTATTATGAATTTTGATGATCAGAAGATTTTGCAGTCTGATATCAAGAATTTTCAGGATTGGTGTGTGGAAAACTATATGGAAATTAACATTGAAAAATGTTGTGTCATATCATTTTCTAAAAAATCAACTACAAGTCTGTTTAATTATACACTAAACTCAAAAAGTATTTTAAGAAAAGAAGATCATAAAGATTTAGGTATTATTTTTATTAATAATGGAACATTTAATAATAATATTCAAAATATTATTACAAAAAGTTATAAAATAATGGGTTTAATTCTCAGAAACTGTAAAATGTTTAAGAGAAATACATGTGTGTATTTGTTTCATACATTGGTCTTACCTATTTTAAATTATGGATCTTTGATCTGGAACTCATATAAATTAAATAATAGATTAGTACTGGAAAAGGTTTATAAAAATTTTTTCAGATACATTAAATCAGAAATAATATGTGACAACAATGCACTCTACAAAAGACGAATCTATACTGATATGAAGTATTTAAAAAAAATTACATCAGGTATAATAGATGTGAGAAGTTGCCAAACAACATTATCATTTAAGCTAAAGATAAAGGATACGAGATCAAAAAATATGTATAATATTCCAAAATTTAAAAGTGAAACATTAAAAAATTCAGCATTAGTAAGATTACCTAGATTGTACAATAAATTCTTTAATGCTGTTAATATATTTGAAACAGATGATAGAACATTTAGGACTACTGTGCAAAAAACTCTGCAAATGCTTTGTGAACTAGATTAGCTGTGCATTTTTTGTTTGGATGTAAAATCTGTTAAATGTACTAAATTAAATTAAATTAAATTATTAAATTATTAAATTATTATTATTATTATTATTATTATTATTATTATTATTATTATTATTATTATTATTATTATTATTATTATTATTATTATTATTATTATTATTATTATTATTATTATTATTATTATTATTATTATTATTATTATTATTATTATTGGTTCTCTGATATTAGAGCTATGACATGAAGAATTATAATTGTTTAATCATTAAATTAATTAGGTTATTAAATCTAAAACATATTTTAAAATCTACATTTAAAACAAACAATTTAACAAAAAAAATACAAAAAGCATTAATGTGAAGAATAGTTAAAATTCATGTTTAAATCAGATTGAGTGTGTGTTTGCATGTGCATATTCTGCATAATATATTTTAATACATTGTACAAGTTTACACCTGCATTTATATTTGTAATATATATGGGATTCAAATTCAGACTTTTACACAACCTACAACTCTCAGTGCCATCTTATATTGCTGACTCATCTGATCACGCACATGTTGAAAAGATAAATAATCACCAATATAGTATTTCGTGCTAAACCAGCACTCATTAAAAGATGAAGATTGGTTATCTTAATATAAATCTGAGTACGAATTGTATATATGTGTGGAGATGGTAATCTGAACCAACTGATGATTGTTGTTTTACCAGGAATTAAGTATATTGGTGATTATTTATATTTTCAACATGTGTGTGATCAGGTGAGTCAGTAATATAAGATGGCACTGAGAGATGTTGGTCATGTGAAAGTCTGAGTTCGAATCCCACATATATTACATATATAAATCCAGGTGTAAGCCTTTACAATATATTAAAATAGATTATGCAAAATATGCACATGCTAACACACACTCAATTTGATTTAAACATGCATTTCAACTATTCTTCACATTAATGCTTTTGTATTTTTTTTTGTTAATTTTTTTTAATGTTGATTTTAAAATATGTTTTTGATTTAATAACCTAATTAATTTAATGATTAAATGATTATAATTCTTCATGTCGCAGCTGTAATACTACAGTACATTATTATTATTATTATTATTATTATTATTATTATTATTATTATTATTATTATTATTATTATTATTATTATTATTATTATTATTATTATTATTATTATTATTATTATTATTATTATTATTATTATCATCATCATTATTATTATATACTTATCTTAAAATCAGGCTTAAGGTTGTTTTCCTATCTAAAATTTGTTCACATCAGTATGACAAATGTGGTAGAGTAATTAATCATAGGATTGTGTAAAAGGAAGCAAACATCTTGGAACGATTCCATTTAAAGAATGAAAGCTGAGTTTGTATTATTATTTTTTTATTTATAGTCCATGGTCTATTTCAATTTTGTTTTAAATTAATTATTTTTATCTTTACATATAGAAGTCAACATTATGGACAATTTTTAATATTGAAATTTGATTATTTAATGGACAACTAATAATTATAAATATGAGATGTAGTACGTTTTGTAATAGAGGAAGTGTTTAAAAATTCTAAATTATCAAAACATAATAAGGAAAAGTGTATGTAATAATATTAATATTTGCTGTATTGCAGTGTTAAGAATTTCAATGATAAAAGTCTTAAAAATAATGTGAAATTTGCAAATCAAAATTAATAGAAACATTAATAATAACTATTACTACTACCAGTGCCATTGCTAACTGTTTCAGCAATGCTAGTTGTATTAAGAGTATTATATATAGCAGTAGTAAATGAATTGTAACTACTTTTTGATTAATTTCAAAATTTGAGCTAGTTTTTATAAAAAAATATTTTATGAGTCCATACAAAGGTACTTTTTAATGAATTTTATGTATTATTTTTCCTAGGGTACTTTAATATACCAGAAAATAATTTTACTGTAGTAACATAAAAAAGTTTTATAATAAAAATACCTTAGATGTATCCAAATATAAGTTTATTTCATTCATTATTTACACAATTTAAGCATTGAATTGAATTAGTGAATATTAGAGTGCATTGCTTACTTGTTATCTTGCATTAATTTAGTAATTGGCATTAATAAATTTTACCCTCAATAGCTACAAGAATTTTGTGAATTTTCTATCAACATGCAAATGCCTTAATTTCATATACAACAACACACATGCTCTATGTATGTATCTATTATACAAAAAATAATCTTATGCAGTATAACTTTTAATAACCACCTCTTTTTATTTAGTTTTAATTAACTAAATGTGAGATTTATATATATAATGATCAGATCTTTTACACTAATATCTCCACACTAAAACTCTGATATATTTATTTATTTATTTCTATACATAGCACTTTCAAAGGAATGATGCCTTCATTTCCAAGGCCTAAAAATATTTTTGAAAATAAATGCCAGATTGTGTAGCTTTGAGGCTGACAAGAATAGGATTATTCAAAGTTTTAGGGATGATTTAATAAAAGCCAAATATAACAAAAGATCAATAGACAAGATAATTAGGCATTTCAAAGACCCTGCTAATCTGGTTGATAGGCTGAACAAAACCAGGATTTTATTGCCATACATCAAAAACACACAAACAAATTTTTGCAAAGACTTTAGCAAATGTTACAGTTCCCCTCTTAATTTCAATAGATGTATCAATAATACCAAAGATAAACTACCTCCAATATATACCCAGCAGGCCATGTATAAATTATTTTGCCCAGAAAACAATTATCATGCTTAATATTATGGGGAGACCAAAGCTTCTGTCCACACAAGGTTGCTACAACATAAATATGCTTACAATAAAACACTTGCAAATCCTTCCAATTTTTTCATCTTTGTGCAGCACAAAGCCACTATGGGCCACTTATGTATACTGGACAATCCACAAGTGATGTGCAGTGAGTGACATGAGATGACAAAAAAAATTAAGGCAGCCTATTTCATTAATTTAGACCCAAACTCATTGAATAAAAGAGACACATTTTACGCAATGTCAAAGAAATGGCAGACCTGATTTGAATAATTTTGCACCTGTTGAATCAAATAAATAAATGAACATCAGTACTAGAACTATCTATCTATAGCTTTGAAAATGAAGGCATCATTCCTTTGAAAGTGCTAAGTATAGAAATAAATAAATATATATGAGTTTTAGTGTGGAGATGTTACCGTAAAATATCTGATCATTATTTAGATTTCATTTTTATTTTCTTCAAATATCTACTTTTTGAGATAAATATTATTAAAGTTGTTGTATCTAATGGCAACAATAATAACAAGCAAATTTATTTCATTATAATAACTGATTATAAGAAAGCAATCTATTGAATTCAGTTAAACAAAAGTAATTTTATGTCTTCACTTATGTTATTTTATAACTATATTTTTTTTTTACTTTTTTTATACCAACATTTTAATGTATATTATAAATATTGCATACAATACAAAAATTGAGACAATATTTATATAAAACAAATATTCTTCTTAGAACTTGTATAGCACTTGTAGTCTGCTTCTATCTAAACCACATTATAGCTACTGTAGGTTTAATAAATAAAAAGTTGATTACACTGCATTCAAACAGAGACCAATTGTTTTAAATTTTGTTAGTTGTGATAATAATGATTTGAAAAAATCAAACACCATAATAATTTTTATATAAATTAAATTTTGTGTATATTACATATTTAATGAGTTAACATTCAATATGTAGAATTTTAATCCTACAACTTGTAATGTATTTAAATTAGTATTTATTCTCATAAAATGGCAAACAACAATTAATTTCACTTTTAACAAATGTCAATTGGTTTTATTTATTCATATCATATAGGCACAAATGGTGGAATCACAATAAGCTCATAATTAATGCAATCATTTTATTTGTAAGTGTCTATTCTCTAAAATGTAAATAATAGTCTCTAAGTAAAATATGCCATTTATTTTTTTTTTGTTTTTGTTATAAGCTTACCTTTAATTTTTCATTTCTACACAGTTTGTCATGGTTTATGTTTTCATCAGTAATTAGATTCTCATTTGTAATATTAATTTTAATGTCACCATTAAAATATTTCAAATAAGCAGAAAAGTAAATGAAATTATTTTTCATTGCCTCATTGTCAGGATCTGTTAAAAACACAACATATTTAGAAAAAAAAAGAAAAACTAAACATTTGAAATAATATGAATAAATTCTAATCAAAAATGCACAAATAAATAACAAAATATAATAGCTGTCTTAAATTATCAAACAGGAAGATTTCTCTAACATTTTTATCAGCTATAAAAAATGTAATGGAAAAAGGATTACATTAACATTCCAGCTGATAATTATTGAAGGTTTTAGCATTTTTTATATTTTTTTATTTTTTTAGAAGATAGTTAAACATCCAGAAAAAAAAAACTAATACTAATTGGAGCATGAACAATTTTCTATTTTTGGTAGATATTTTTTCAATGCCTTAATAAAATTGACACTATTAATTTATAATTCTAAAAAAATGAAAATCAACACTCCAAATATGTACATATGAGTAGTCCAAGTCACAAGATCACTAAGTAAATAGTATGGTATGGTTGTATTTGGGTAGGAGTGTACTTATGGCTTGATACTGCACTCGTAAAGTTCCTTGATTATTTTCATTGACTATAACATCTTACAATATAATTTTCTACTTCTTCTTCTCCTATGTATTGATTTCTATTATAACATATCATACCATTGACACCTTCTTTGACACTTTATCAATACTTTTATTTTTATTATTTGTATTACACTAACAGTTTCGACTGTCCTGCAGTCATCATCAGAGCTACAATATTCAAATATATAATTATACAATTATTACACTTATCCACATATATATATATATATATATATATATATAATTAATACACAATATAAACAAAATAATAATACATTTTAATATGATCTTTATAAATAATCATTTCCCATTTTATTATCTTATCTTCTAAATAATTTTATCAATATTTTATATTAATTTATTTTATATCACTTTATTTCATTTTTTAAATATTATTTAATATAATAATTATAACTTTATCATTTATTTTACTATTTAATGCATATTATTATCATTTTCTTATATTATAAAATCAACTTCTAATCTTGTCTTATTTTTATTAAATATTTCTATCAATTAACTTTACCCACATTGCAAATTATTATTATTATTATTATTATTATTTTATTACAAAAAATTACTTACTTCTTGTTGATTCTATTACCAAAACCCAACTGACAAAAAATTCAAATTTTGTATTTGTTTAACCTCCCTCTATTGTCATTTTCTTTAACTATTTTCTTTTAACCTTTTCAAATTCTAATTATTACTAACAATTTTTTATAAAATTATTGTTCTTACCCCGAAATCTCGATTAAGACTTGGTTTTATACTCTTAATCAAGATTGCTTCTTTAATTTTTCTATCCCTACTATTATTTGTGTAATTAATCATTTTTATACAATCTTTTTCAAACCTATGACCTGTTTCTAATGAATGCAAATAAACAGGTGATCTCTTATCATATTTATGCTGAATTAATCTGGTATAAATTGAGTTCTTTGTTTCTCCCACATAATTAGTTTTTATATTTTTACTTTTGCATGATTTGCATTCAATTTTATATACCCCATTTATATTTTTTCTACTTTTCTTACATACTTATTATCTAATATATTAAGTATATTCTTCCTTCTTTTATTCACTATTTTAAACTTTATAACATTATTAAACTTTTTGTTAATTCTAATAATTATTCTATTCATACCTTTTACAATACTGTTATTATAAGTTTTAATACCTATATATTTATTTTTATCTATTTTATTTTTTCTACTTACTATCCCATTGTTTGTATTAAATTTGTCTTCCAATTTTCTTATATTTTCTTTTATAACTTTTTCTGGATATTCATTATCCCTAAACTCTTTAATTATTAATTCTATCTGTCTTTTATAATCTTCCTTATCTGAGCAATAATTCCTAGCTCTATATATTCTTGAATTTACACTACTTATTTTATATTTAACATCTATATTTGAATGCCAATTATTTATATTGCTATCTACATTACTTTTTTTATATACAGATGTCTCTATCTTGCATTTACCATTTTTATATGATTTTTCTAACAAAATATCCAAATATGATAATTTATTATCATTTTCTTTTTCTACTGTAAATTTTATATTTATATTATATATATATATATATATATATATATATATATATATATATATATATTATATATATATATATATATATATATATATATATATATGGAAAATATGGAAGATTTAATGATTAATAATACTAATGGTCCAATTTTTATGAAAAGATATGTTGATGATTATTTATTGATTTTCAACAAGAGTCAAAGGCAAATAGATATGTATCTTGAGGAGATTAATAGATTGGATAAAAATATAAAATTTACAGTAGAAAAAGAAAATGATAATAAATTATCATATTTGGATATTTTGTTAGAAAAATCATATAAAAATGGTAAATGCAAGATAGAGACATCTGTATATAAAAAAGTAATGTAGATAGCAATATAAATAATTGGCATTCAAATATAGATGTTAAATATAAAATAAGTAGTGTAAATTCAAGAATATATAGAGCTAGGAATTATTGCTCAGATAAGGAAGATTATAAAAGACAGATAGAATTAATAATTAAAGAGTTTAGGGATAATGAATATCCAGAAAAAGTTATAAAAGAAAATATAAGAAAATTGGAAGACAAATTTAATACAAACAATGGGATAGTAAGTAGAAAAAATAAATATATAGGTATTAAAACTTATAATAACAGTATTGTAAAAGGTATGAATAGAATAATTATTAGAATTAACAAAAAGTTTAACAATGTTATAAAGTTTAAGATAGTGAATAAAAGAAGGAAGAATATACTTAATATATTAGATAATAAGTATGTAAGAAAAGTAGAAAAAAATATAAATGGGGTATATAAAATTGAATGCAAATCATGCAAAAGTAAAAATATAAAAACTAATTATGTGGGAGAAACAAAGAACTCAATTTATACCAGATTAATTCAGCATAAATATGATAAGAGATCACCTGTTTATTTGCATTCATTAGAAACAGGTCATAGGTTTGAAAAAGATTGTATAAAAATGATTAATTACACAAATAATAGTAGGGATAAAAAAATTAAAGAAGCAATCTTGATTAAGAGTATAAAACCAAGTCTTAATCGAGATTTCGGGGGTAAGAACAATAATTTTATAAAAAATTGTTAGTAATAATTAGAATTTGAAAAGGTTAAAAGAAAATAGTTAAAGAAAATGACAATAGAGGGAGGTTAAACAAATACAAAATTTGAATTTTTCTGTCAGTTGGGTTTTGGTAATAGAATCAACAAGAAGTAAGTAATTTTTTGTAATAAAATAATAATAATAATAATTTGCAATGTGGGTAAAGTTAATTGATAGAAATATTTAATAAAAATAAGACAAGATTAGAAGTTGATTTTATAATATAAGAAAATGATAATAATATGCATTAAATAGTAAAATAAATGATAAAGTTATAATTATTATATTAAATAATATTTAAAAAATGAAATAAAGTGATATAAAATAAATTAATATAAAATATTGATAAAATTATTTAGAAGATAAGATAATAAAATGGGAAATGATTATTTATAAAGATCATATTAAAATGTATTATTATTTTGTTTATATTGTGTATTAATATATATATATATATATATATATATATATATGTGGATAAGTGTAATAATTGTATAATTATATATTTGAATATTGTAGCTCTGATGATGACTGCAGGACAGTCGAAACTGTTAGTGTAATACAAATAATAAAAATAAAAGTATTGATAAAGTGTCAAAGAAGGTGTCAATGGTATGATATCTTACAATATAAACACATAGTAAATTTCAATATCTCATAAATGTTAACAGGATATAAAAAAGAAATGTAAGTAAAGTGAATAATTTAATATATATTCACACTCTTATTCCACGGTGCTTAATATTCACCCATATAATTTGATTTAGGTAAAAAGATAAGATAGATGCTCTTATCTTTTCAAAATCTTTATCTAGTGACTTGGATTGAGAATTTACTAATATGTTTCACTAATTAATAAATATAGTTTTGGTGCAGGTGTGGAGGATTGATTACTTTGTTCTTAGAAGTATATACTGTATAAGTAATTAGATACCCACAATGTTCCATTTAAGAAATAGATATAATAATTATTTATTTAGTTTGACTAAAAAAGAACTGCACAATTCTTTTCATCTTTGTTTTAAAATTATGGTAAATGAAAACGGAATTTAATACTTCCTTGATTTTAATTTTGAACTTTTACTATTCAAATGTTAATTTTAATTTTTATTAATTTAATGACTATATATTGACTATTTCTAGTACTTACGTTTATAAAGAGATTTATATATATATAATTATGCAGAAGTATAAGAAAAAAAATAAAATTATGAGCAATAATGAAATTTTAAATGCGCCAATACGCAAATGAGAACGACATATATCACAACTCAGATAGTCCAAAAATGTGACATTACAACATAGATGACATAATGACATACAAATAACATCAAAATTCAATACATAAGTCTAAATTTTTTAACTATAAAACATATTCTCAAAGAATGGATAACATAATGAAATTACATGCAACGAAGATCAAATTTGATTCATTGCTTATTTATATTATCTACTTATGGAAATAAAGAATTCAGTATATATTTGAATATGGTTAATATTATTAATATACAATTTTTTCTAAAAATACCTCTATATTACAATAAGGAAATTGATTTACTTTTTATTTCTATTGGCTTTTTTGTGTACACGTCGAATATTAAAATTATACCTTGTGTTCATAATCTATAAAGAATTGAAATAATATGTTTTGCATTTAAATTTGTACATAAAACAAGTAGATAATGTATAATAAATTATAAATACTTCTTACCAATTGTTAAATATTCTGCAGCAGTTTTCGTAGAGTTTTCATAATCTTTCATCTAGGTAACATAAATAATAACAGACATAATTACAAACAGTATATTATTTGCAATTAAGCAAATATAAGTATAAATAAATTTTCAAAATTTTGTATATATTTAAGGCACTTTAATTTTTTATTATATATATATAATTATAAATAATAGCTATATATATATATATACAAAGCTGGGTCTCTTTTTACGCGGATTTATTTAACATGATTTTGAAGTTGCGCGATTCATGTTTCACTGAAAGTCGAACTCCGATAATGCACTATTACTTTAAATAATAAATTCCGTGCACTTACATTATATTGAAAGTAATAGCACATTATTGGAATTTGACTTTCATCTTAGTAATTTCAATATTTTCAGTGCTTTATAATAGTAAGATTTTATGCAATAATGAAATTAAAATCATGATTTCCACATTTTATGTATAGGCACATTAACTTTTACAAGATTATAATGTAAATTTGTTCAAACATTGTGCGTGTTAATTTTGCATTTTAAATCACATTCTGTTTTTATTTTTTTAAAAAAAGAACGTAATCAAATATTAATCATTTAGTGTCCACAAATTTATTTTTAAAAGGTGAGTAATAGCAGTGAAACAAAATTTGATTTTTAAACGGAATTGAAAATTAAAAAATTAAAGACAAAAATAAAAGTTTAGATACAGAAGAAAATGTAGAAAAAGATAATGAAACAGAAGTGGAACCTGTTCCTTTCACTGCAAAAGTGATTCAAGAAGGTCTTCAAGTTTCTAATCAGTTGGCAAATTATTTTCTTATAAATGACACTAATCATGAATATGCTCTTAAATTCCAATGAGAGTTAAATGGTTGTATGTCTGGATATTGCGTTCATAAACAATTAATAAAATCATCATCTCAAAGATTAATTACTAATTACATTGTCACCAGAAAACAATTAACACAACATGAGAGTGAAGTTGGCACTAGTTGTATTTCCTCTTGTGAAGAATCAAAAACCAGTTGTAAATAGTGACAATAATTAAAACGTGTATAAAAATATATGCATAAAAATACATATTGTTTTGAATAAAATTAAATATTATAGTTAAAAAATAGTTTAAAATTTTTGCTTGTATCAATATTTTTCAAATTTGAAATTTTTTATTAGTCATATTTTATTTCCTTATTTTTTTGCGCGAAGTTTAAAGTAATTTTACATTGGTGTTTTGCACTTATGTGATTTTTGAAAAATCACAGTCCGTATCCCCCCTTTTTCAAGCTAAGTTAGGTCTATTTTTGCGCAATTTCATTTCACGTGTTTTCTGAGGAACCTATCTATCGCATAAAATGAGACCCAGGTGTATATATAACTACAACCATTAAATGTCTGTATTTTTAAATCATATAATAATAATTCAAACAAATATATTTAACACAGTATTCAAAATTAAATAACATATTCTTTACCAGAAGTACTTTGAATTGTTTCACTGACAATATTTATCAACTGTTAATACAAACATACAAAAAATAAAAACTTGCATTACCCATCATTCAATCCATTTAAATTTGCCACACTTCTGTTGTCTTTATATTAGCCGATTGTCTATTCATTAAACCACCTCTATTCCTAGATATCATCACTGCCTCTTTAATTTTATGTTTTTTACTACACCTTTCAATTTGAATAATTTTTATATCTCTATTATTAAATTTAAAACCATAATTACATGTTTTATTATGATCAAATATAATTGATGGAGTATTCATATTTACCGAAGATATACTTTCTTTCTGTACATGTTTATATAATGTCTTATGATCATTATATCGTTTTTGTAATGTACATTTGGATTCCCCTATATATTTTATTCCACAACCACATTCTTACTTTTATATTATTTTTTTTTTATATAATATATATATATATATATATATATATATTATATATATATATATATATATATATATATATATATATATATATATATCAGAACTTAATTCAATTCAAACTTAGAAATCTTGGCTTTAGAGATATTTATCATATCATTTGTATTATTTGAAGAAAAAAAAAAGAAATTCTACACAAACCACTATAAAGTTTATTAATTAATTTAGCTTGTTGATTAGATATAAAAGGAATAGAAATCCATTTATCACTTTTTAATTTATTTAATATTTTCATATTATTACTCTTATTTTGATTATATTTTGTAATTGTACTATAAATAATATTCCTTCCACAACCAACATTCAACATATCAGTAATATATACACTAACATTTTCAATTTTATCACTAATAAATTTGCGCAGATAATCATTTCTAAACAAAAATGACTTCAAACCAGCTAATTTATGACCCATATGAACTTTAGAATTATATGGAATATAACCCCTAATTTCCACAGGCTTTAAAATCATATTATAATCAAACACATTATTATTTATTTTAATAAATATATCTAAAAACTTTATAGAATCTTCCTTCTCTTCATTTAACACCCATTTTACACTATTAATCATATTTAAGTCACTAAACAAATTAACTATTATTTCATTATGTGCACATATAAATACATCATTGACATATCTGCAATATACTTTAATTCCTTTATATTTTATCTGAGATAATATCTTAACCTCATAACTAGAAATAAAAAAATTACAAATCTGTGCTACCACCAGAAGACCCATTGACCAAACATAATTCATTTTTTAAAAACAATCATTAAACCTAACATATATATGATCATTTACAAATCTTAATATTTTAATAATAAAATTCTTAATATTATTATCTATAGATTTTAAAAAGAAATATCTTTCAATAATCTCTATTGATTCCATACGATTAATTGAACCATACATTTCAGATATGTCAAGTGTACACATAACATCATTATTATCAATTTTTATATTTTTAATCCTATTAATAAAACCATATATATATATATATATAGGTAGTTGAGAAGGGACCATACTGCCACCATCAGATGGTGCTGTGACACCATCAACAACCAGCCTGAAACCTGCAAGTGATAAATTTATTTATGAAAGTGGCTCAAAATTCACAAATAAAAAAAACCCAAATGCTATGAAATTGAACTAAAAAAAAGTGATGAAAGTGGCTGAAAAATGACAAATAAAAAAGAAAACAACAAAATGGTAGAAATTCAAATAAAAAAAATGAAAAAAACATGCAAATACGAGAAAGTCTCCCCCCCCCCAATAAAAAATTCTTCACTTAAATCGAGAAATAAAAATGACTGAGGATATATATATATATATATCCAAGAAATACATGAAAAAGTATAAATCATATTAAAAACAAACAAGAAAACGATGTAGTATCCTATAATAATTAAAATTTAAAAAATAACTAAGTCTGTGATTGATACAAAAGCAAACATGGCAGACAAAAAAAAGCGGGAAATCCAAAATCATCAAATTATTTACCTTTCAACATTTCCAAATATGAATGGGCAAATTAAGTAGCTGTCAATATTTGCAAACAATCAGATATAAAAGCAATGGTTATATAAGCTAAAAAGAATAGTACAGTACTATAAAATTCAAATTTAAAAATAAAAAATTCCATGAAAATACGAGAACCCTTCCCCCCTAACATCAAAATTTCTTCACTTAAATTGAAAAATAAAAATGACTGAAGATATATATATATATCCAAGAAATACATGGAAAGTATAAATTATATTAAAAACAAACAAGAAAATGATGTAATATCCTATAATAATTAAAATTTAAAAAATAAAGAAATCTATGCTAATCGACAAAAAAACATGGTGGACAAACATGGCAAATTAAGGAGCTTTCAGTATTTGCAAATGATCAGATTTAAATGCAACAGTTATATAAGCTAAAATAATATTACTGGTTTGAAATTATGGCATATCAAAAATAAGTCAAATTAAGTAGCTGTCAATATTTGCAAATGATCAGATTTAAAAGCAAAGGTTATCATAAACTAAAAAGAATATTACATGAGAATCTATTTCTCAAATTGCATCATGAATACGATCAAAAATAATTAAAATGCAAATACAGAATTTGGGGTATTACTAAGAGATAAACTGTCCTCCCCCCCTCCCGCATGAAGAATTACTGAGTAACTTTTCAAAAATATACATTTAATACTTAAAAATAAAAAGACTATTTGCAAATAATAAGTCACAACACTTAAATACAGAGTAATAAATAGTAAGTAATTAAATATATTAGCAAGTTTAAAATAGAAAGTTTAAAAGGTAGTTTAAAATAATCATCAAATACAGTTACAGAAAAAAATATTATATTTATTGGCAAGAATGTTACAATATGTTATTTTAATTAACAAGAATTTAAATAATTAAGAATATTAAAATAGAATTTTAAAAATATATTTGTAAAAAATATGACCAACTATTTTTGTTCCGAGTTCAGTTGGTGCCAATAAATGATTCTGAGCATTTTGACAAAGCAAAACTATTTTCGGCACCATTTATACTATGATGACTTGACATCTTTCTGCCTTGTTTACAACTCTTCTTTAATTAAAATTATAGCACTGTAATCAGAGCCGATCTCCATGTGAATAACAGCAGATTAAAAAAATAATTTAACATAAGACATCGAAACTAGTAGCAAAAGTTATTTAAAAAGTTGCAGATTGAAATATAGCATATATAATATCCCAATAAATGATTCTCAGCATTTGGACAAAGAGAAACTATTTTCTATAATTTAGTAGCATTTTCTGTGCACACTGATAATTATATATAAATGCATACTTCATTACGTTTTATTTAAACAAAGTTGCCAATTCCTTTTTTTTTAGTACAAGATGTCTAATTACAAATTTAAATTCCCCCCTTCCCACCAAATAGTATTAATTGACAAATGAAGTTGGCATACTTTTTCAAAAAATATCTAAATACTTTTAAAAGAAAAGTACTTTCAACATCAAATTATTTAGCTGTAAAGCAATTAATTTTTTCCTGGCTTTGAAATTAGGGCATATGTAAATTCATTAATAATATTTAATAATTAAAAATCAATACACAAAAAATAATTACCAATTTCTTCCTTCATTTATAGTATGTACTTGGATTTGTCCAGTTTTTTTTTTTGTTTCAAGAAATAGTTTTTCATGTGAAAATAACGGTATACCAAAATAACATCACATTTCATTTTGAAAATACAAAGAGTGACATGCCATAGAAAAAAGATTATTTGCATAATATAAATCCATTCAGGTACTCCATTAGCTACCCCTCAAAATGAAATGAAAAATGAGACTGATTCTAAACTAAATTTATTTTTACAATTACTATTTAACGCACTCGCAAAAGCTAGAGAAACTGGTTAATAGTATCCAAAACATTTCATCATATATGAGATTCTTAGGAAAATACTGAATTATATCTATATACATATATTATTTAAATATAATAGCACCATAATATACTAAATCAGTTATCTCACCGTAATCTATTAAATCAGTTAGTTCTTTCAAAATGAAATATGATGTAGTAGACATTTTACATGAAAAAAATAATTTCCAAAGCAAACACATTTAATCAAAACAAATCTGAACAAGACTTTTGAAATACCTGCTTTGTTCTATTATGATATGTTAATTATTTTGTACTGTAATACAAGTTGTTGGGATAATGTTTATTTTTTGACAAAAGAATTATTTTTTGATGCAGAAGAATACAACATTAAATATGCGCAAACTTTGAGCCAGCATTTCAAAATCCCACTCTGAAACTATCAGCAGCTCAAATTTATGTGTGCCATTTTTTACATGATATTCATTTTTTTTTATTCAAAATGATGAAAGTTTGGAATATACCAAAGACGGAACTTGAAGCAGTGGAGTTCCTACAAAGTAAAAGTATTCTGCCTTCTCAAAATGTTTGCAAATTTGGCCATGAAATGAAGCTTTATAGAAATGCAAGGGCACAATGGAAGTGCAACATTAAGACATGTCAATGTCAGATAGCACTTTGGAAAGGGACCTGGTTGAAAGGCTGCAAATTGTCATTTGTTACAGCCATCTGAATTATGTATTACTGAAGCAAAAACCAATTGACCATGCAATTGGGAAAAATGAGTTGGATTTGGACAGGAAAACTGTCATTGCATGGAAGCAGTATTTAAGAGAAGCATATAAAGAAAGTCTGATATCTCACCCATCTTGCCAAATTGGAGGCCCAGGAAAAATTGTAGAGGTCGACAAAACTTTGTTCAGTAAACATAAAAATCAACAGGGAAGAATTCTTCCCCAGCAGTGGTTATTTGGTGGCTTATGTAAAGAAATGAAGGAGTGTTTCATTGTTGCTATTCCAGATCGAACAGCATCTGTTCTTCTAGATCTCATTAAACAACATATAGCACCGGGATCCACCATATATACTGACTGCTGGAAGGCCTACAAAACAGATGTATTGACTGTTGCAGGATTCCAACACTTCAAAGTCAATCTTTCATACAATTTTGTTGATCCTACAACTGGGGCAAAATGTAGAAAGACTTTGGGGTTTTTTGAAATGTTGCAAGAAACAAGAGAGGGGGACCACTCAACATCATCTTGATTCTTACTTAGATGAATTCATGTGGCAACGATTGCATGGTGGTGAAAATAAATTCGATACAATATTGCAAGCGATAAATATACCAGCAATCTAAATTTCTAAACTATAATCTGCTAATTTCTGCCATCTTTGCTGTAACCATCATTACTTAATCTTGTATTACTATTCATTTGTGTTAAAATCTTCATAATTTGGACATCTTTGCTGTACTTTTTTAAACAAAATAAGCATCGTTACTTAATCTTGTATTACTATTCAATTGTGTTAAAATCTTCATAATTTGGACATCTTTGCAGTACTTTTTTAAACAAAATAAGCATCATTACTTAATCTTTTATTACTATTCACTTGTGTTAAAAGCTTCATAATTTGGACATCTTTGCTATACTTTTTTAAACAAAATAAGCATCGTTACTTAATCTGTTACTATTTAAAATGGGAACTCTAAATTAAATAATGTTCTTAATGGATTTTTATGCTGAACACATTCAAGTGTCTACTATGAATGATTGGGAGGACTTTGGTAATTATTTTTTGTGTATTGCTTTTTACATTTATTACCATTTTTGTGTATTGCTTTTTAATTAGTTAAATATTATTGATCAATTTAGATATGCCATAATTTGAAAGCCAGATAACAATTAATTGCTTTATAGCTAAATAATTTGAGTTACCTATTTTTGGATAGAAAGTCTTCATTGGGGTAGTGGGTATGTTTTACATTTGACTTACTTTTGATGATATGTCATAACTTTAAACCAGTAATTTCTTTTTAGCTTATATAACCATCACATTTAAATCTGACCATTTGCAAATATTGAAAGCTTCTTAATTTGCTGTGTTTGTCCGCCATGATTCTTTGTTGATTAGCATAGATTTCTTTATTTTTTAAATTTTAATTATTATAGGATATTACATTATTTTCTTGTTTGTTTTCAATATAATTTATACTTTCCATGTATTTCTTGGATATATATATATATATATTCAGTCATTTTTATTTTTTGATTTAAGTGAAGAAATTTTGATGTTAGGGGGGGGGAGGTGTTTCTCATATTTTCATGAAATTTTTTATTTTTAAATTTGAATTTTATAGTATTGTACTATTTTTTTTAGCTTATATAACCATTGCTTTTATATCTGATCATTTGCAAATATTGACAGCTACTTAATTTGCCCATTCATATTTGGAAATGTTGAAAGGTAAATAATTTGATGATTTTGGATTTCCTGCGTTTTTGTCCACCATGTTTGCTTTTGGATCAATCACGGACTTAGTTATTTTTTAAATTTTAATTATTATAGGATATTCCATCATTTTCTTGTTTTTTTTAATATAATTTATACTTTTTCCATGTATTTCTTGGATATATATATCCTCAGTCATTTTTATTTCTCAATTTAAGTGAAGAATTTTTTATTTGAGGGGGAGGGGTTAGGTGTTTTTCATATTTGCATGTTTTTTTCACTTTTTTTATTTGAATTTCATACCATTTTGTTGTTTTCTTTTTTATTTGTCACTTTTCAGCCACTTTCATTGTTTTTGTTTTTTTTTTGTTCAATTTCATAGCATTTGCTTTTTTATTTTTTTTTATTTTTGTGAATTTTGAGCCACTTTTGTAAATAAATTTATCACTTGCAGGTTTCAGGCCGGTTGTTGATTGTGTTGCAGTGCCATCTGATGGTGGCAGTACAGTCCCTCCTTAATTACCTAT
The DNA here is from genome assembly GCA_028023455.1 of Epiperipatus broadwayi. Taxonomy (NCBI): domain Eukaryota; kingdom Metazoa; phylum Onychophora; class Udeonychophora; order Euonychophora; family Peripatidae; genus Epiperipatus; species Epiperipatus broadwayi. The sequence continues at coordinate 125,466 of JAQFVV010007139.1, read as the reverse complement.
ATATATATATATATAATCAAATGGCAATTTATAACTTTTATTAATTATTCAGCCATCCATTTACCCCATTAGAGAAGAGATTCACTCTTTTGACTCAGTGTTATTATTTAATTAAGCATATGTTAAAAAAGTATTCTGATGTTAAACTATTAACTTTACACACACACACACACACACACATATATATATATATTAGATGAAAATAAATAAACATTATATAAAATTAAGAGTGTGCTAATATATATATATATATTAGATGAAAATAAATAAACATTAGTGAAGAGTTTTTTTTTCAGGAAATAGAAATGTATTACAGCTACATTTTTGAAATGAATTTATGTGAAATATACAATTAAATAGGGTATTTTTCTGGAAATTGCTTTGATTGAATGTGATGTAACCTTACCATTTTTTATTCTTCTAAAATACTATTTGAAAAAATTAAAGCTTCAATGCAAACATAAAATAATTATAGACTATCTTGAAATATTTTACAAAATAATGATGATAGTATTAGTAGTACTAGTAGAACTAATAGTAGTAGTAGTAGTAGTAGTAGTAGTAGTAGTAGTAGTAGTAGTGGTAGTAGTAATAGTAGCAGTAGCAATAGCAGTAGTAGCAGTGGCGTAGCAGCTTCAGTAGTATTAGTTTCAGTAGCAGTAGTAGCACTCAAATGAAAAAAAATATACTGTAAATGAATTTGCAAGTCTATCAAAAAAATGATTTATCCATATGCTTATGGACTTCTATTTTTTGGAAGAAGATTTAATTTATTTCATGCTCCTTTGTTCACCTTCAAAATAATATAATTTATAGAATTGAATTCTAATTAAAATATGGTTTATTTGAAAACCAATAAACTAATGTTTACAATCTTTTCTATTTTCTTGTTTTATTACTAAATACAATGGAAAAATAACATATGGTTTAAGCATTGAAATCTTAGATGGCTCATTAATAAGTATTTGAAATGTCCTCTACCTTTCCATGTTCAATAATTTTCACAAAAAAGAAAATCGTCTTTTCTACTGTAATCTGTGATATTTTACAGAAAGTTATCTTTAAGTACAAAAGCTAGAAGAATGGATATTAAATCAGGTAGGTTTAAAAAAAAATGGTTTGAATAGACTTCTTTTCACTGATTTGAACTTCTGATAATAAATAAACAAATATTAATGTATATAATTACAACTAATAATTAAAATAACGCTACTAATGAAAATTTTAGAGTCTATTAATAAGTAACTGAACTGTGCTCTAAATGATATCTTCAATAACATTCATAGCCTATGGAAAATTATCTTGAACTACAAAAAAGAAACACATATATTAAATAAATCATGATATTTAAACAAATTAATTTGAAATGACTATTATTTAAATTTACAAAGTAGATTTATTTTATTCATTCATAAACTCTGCCAATAAATTTAAAAAAAATCAAATGTGTAATTATAAATAATAATTATAATGAACATGCATAACATTTAAATAACAATTTCCAGCATACACTCATATAATTATTATTTAATTTACATATTTATATTTTTTCATATTCAATTTAAAAATGAGTCAAAGTAGTTTTACTATGTAAATTTAAATGTTAGTCATTCCATATCAATTTGCATTAAATATTTCAGCTGATTTAATGTATATTTGTTAGTTGTAGTTCAACGTAACACAATGTTATGGATGCTAGAATGAACAGTCCCATTCTTACAGTAAATGTTACAGAACATGACACCTAAAGGATTGGTCATTTATTTAATAATCATTCATGGAAAATGTTACTTGTTACAATTTCACACACACACAAGCTCTTCACAAGCTTTGCAAAATATTTCCAACCCCATACTGGTTTCTACTACTGGCTTCCTCAGTGAGATGCAAGGATATTCAAGCATTAGATTAAAAATACCAGGACAAATAGAGAGAGAGAGAGAGAGACAGAGAGAGAGAGAGAGAGAGAGAGAGAGAGAGAGAGAGACTGACTTTCTCAATTTATATTTAAGAAGACAGAAACTATTAGCAGTCATAAGTTGGATTCAGATTTTATAAATTAAAATTTCATTTTATTATTAAATTTAGGTTTAAATATATTTTAGTACACATATGCAAAGCGAAAAGTATGGGTATTCAAAAGTACAATTTTATGTTCACATAGTTTGAAAAGACATTCATTTAAGTTAAATACATTTGCGAAAAAAAGTTTCCTTATAAACAGAAAATCAAATATTTTTCGTGAATGGAGAAAGAAAATTATTTTTAACTAAGCTTAATTAATTATAACTACAATCTCTGATTAATTAAGAAAAATGACGTAAAATAGTTTATCACAGCATTAAATTTCATAAAACTGATGAAGATTAAGCTTTTTTTAGGGTTTTGCAAATATTTTAAAATTTAAAAAAAAACTATTTTTAGCGATTAACATAGATAGGAAGTAGCAGTGTTCAATATGTTTTTTATCTAAAAAAAGTTGTATAAATATGGGTTTAATTAAAATTAATTTTTAGCCTATATTTTTAAAAAAGTGTGTATGGTAAACAGAACTATATAAATTTCCAATATCAGAAATATGTTTTTGTCTTTTGCTATGATTATTTGCTATTCACAAAGTTCATGCTTGTTTTTACCATGGATTTCAAGAAATCTCTCCAAGAATCTTAAGCTATCATCATGTGTCCCTAAAGTTACCAAAGAACTACTTTCTGAATATAGATCCCATTACCAGGATGTGTTTTTATTGGATGAAGCATCTTCAGACTTATGCTAACCATTCATATGTATAAAACACCAGAAGGTATATTTAAACAATAAATTTAACCAAGTGTAATATAAATGTTATCATGAAATATAAAATCTTATTGTGACTAAATATTTGGACCACACTTAACAGTATATTACATTAGTGAATTACAATAGAACTATTATTAATAATGTCTAAAGTTATTGTGTATATACATAAGCTTAATGCTAGTTTTATAAAAAAAAAACAATCTCTTCTCAGCTTAATTTTTAATTTAATTTATGCAATTTTATATATTTATTTTATCATATTTTTTCAATATTAAAAATTTACAATTTACTCAAACTTTACAATACTTACTTTGGTTTCAATATAAAATTTGGCGTATATAAGAGCTCAATTTATTGCTGATATATTACGGTGCGTTAATGACAACTTACATGATTCATTTTGGGATGAAATATTTACTTTGATTACAAATTTGGCCTATGAGGATTTTTGTCATCAGAAACATATGTAGTCTGACAATTGCCTTTATTAAAGTCTGCAATTCAACCCCTCTTTGCCACATACAGTAACGTCACTTACAGCAGTTATGTCAATGATGACTTTGTCTGTGTCCCTCCTCATTTAATTCTCAACATGTTTGACAATTATATATTGTTCACAGAGTTCAAATGGGCACATAAGGATGAAAATCACCAACAGTGTCTTAAATACTTTGATTTAAAATTAACCAGACAAACTCTCTGCATTGACAATTTGATGGTAATCAAGCCTGTCAATATTATAGTCTACTGACATCCACACTCATGAATTCTTTTTCAATGCAAGGTTTCAAAGCTTTCTTGTTCAGAAACTTTAAACTATGCAAATGTATGGCTAATGCCAAAGACAATCTGTAATCTTACAAGAAAGATCTAATTCAAGGAGATTATTCTCTACCCATGATTAACAATCAAATTGGGGCATTTTATAACAGACATAAACATTTCCAATACCCTGATCCAAAATCCTTGATCATTATGCCATTTGTCATTAACATCACACAAAATTAACCTCTATTCTTTTTAAAGACAATAATTCCAGTATCTGATGGTCTTCTTCCCTCAATATACTCATCAAAAGTGTCTAAGGACAAGCATAACAGTGATGACATAGTTCAACTGGTTTATTCCATATTTTGACCCTCTGCAATAGCTAATACTTCAAGGAGAGTCGTGTCAGTTTAAAATCCAGGATATCCCAACAGACCTATCTATCTATCTATCTATCTATCTATCTATCTATCTATCTATCTATCTATCTATCTATCTATCTATCTATCTATCTATCTATCTATCTATCTATCTATCTATCTATCTATCTATCTATCTATCTATCTATCTATCTATCTATCTATCTATCTATCTATCTATCTATCTATCTATCTATCTATCTATCTATCTATCTATCTATCTATCTATCTATCTATATATATATATAATCAAAAACCATTGTCACTCTCTGCAATTATCTCTCACTTATGCTTTGAAATAGACTCTTCTTGATGAAAGTTCACTTAACTGACCTTTTTATATATATATATATATATATATATATATATATATATATATATATATATATATATATATATATATATATATATAACAAATTCATCATATATGTCAGTGTTTGTAGAACATTAAATAATTGTCAGTCACACTTTTAAACCTGCGTTTGACAAGATGTTTTGCCTCAAAAATAATCATAGAAAATGAAATATCAGAGAGACTTGGGATATAATTAATTCAACACATACAATGAACATATTAGACAATAGTGTCCCCTTCAACAAACATTGGGTATTTAATTCTGGAACAAAAAAGTTTTGCTTAATAACCCATTTATTATATATGCAATTATGCAAATCTCCTAAAAATCTTCTAATACCCCTTAGTTCAATCTTTTATAATCAAAAACCATTGTCACTCTCTGCAATTATCTCTCACTTATGCTTTGAAATAGACTCTTCTTGATGAAAGTTCACTTAACTGACCATTAATTTATTAAATCAACTGCATTTACTATTTATTCAATATATATATATATATATATATATATATATATATATATATATATATATATATATATATATATATATATATATATATATATATATATTGAAATGTAAACAATATAATGTGTGCTAACTATCAAATCACAGATAGTACTCTATTTGAACATAAATATATAAATAAAATATTAAAATTGTTTAACCTGGACTATTAACTTTGAAAGCTCTAATATAAAAGTAAAATATGCATGCATAGTAAAAGAATATATGAGTAAAATATTATTTCTGAGAAAGTTTCTTTTTTTAAAAAAAGTTCTTGTATAAAATTTCTTTATTCTAGATCCCATAATCAATGAAGCTTTACAAGCTTAATGGAAAAATTTACTCCAGGTGTTGATTTTTCATACTAAATAAATTGTCTCTATATTTTGTAGGATGATGCAATTTTTTAAGAATGTACCATTTGGTTTCTTAAATCATAAACAACTTTTCTCAAATAATTCTGGTATAATGATGATAAAACAACTTATTTTATAATGAAATAAATTTCTTGACTTGTAGTGTCTTAAGATTGAAATTCATGAAATATAACTAATCATGGGAATTCAGAAATAACACCTATAAATAAGTTTTTTCTGGCAAAGGTGATGAAAAAATTTATAAATGCATGTATAATGATAGTCATGGAAACATATAGGCAAGAATTAGAAAGGATTGAAGGTATTTGATCCTTTTTCTACTTCTGTTAGAAAGACTTTCTACTATTCCAACAGAAACTGTACAATTCTTCATGAAATACATGCAGATTTAGATTGCAAGTAAATAAATTTGATTTGATATTATCCATTTTGTTGTCCTTTCTTGTGTCACAATTTTTTCCATATGTCATAGCATCAGCCAGGAGGCAAACCTGCAACAACCATCTGCAACCAACTGCTTGCTTGCAAGGTGGCTGCACTGACATCTGAGCTAACAATGCTTGATTTTACATAACATTTGTATAGAAATTCTATAATAGATTATCTAGTGAAACCTTTATATAAACTTTGTTATAATTGTATACACATTTAATGTCAGTGCTTTAGAATGTCTGGAGGTTAATAAAATATATTCATTTAATCTTTATAAAATAAATATAGTAAGCTTTTGGTATTTATGTTTTTTTACTTACTAATCATACCTAAATTTACATGAATTGCTATTATCATTCAACCTTCATTAATTAAAGCGAAATTATAACAGGCTTTTCTCTTTAAACATTTATTACTAGTTTGGAATGGTTTTTTTTTTAAAAAATTATATATTCTGAAAAATTCTATCACTTAATTAACATGTACATGAACAAAATATAGATAATTTATTAACAAATAAGTTGCTTCTTATAAAACAAAACATATACAAATATAAGCATTTTTAAAAATATATAGGCTTAAGGAAAGGCATATTGTTATAGTATACACATGTAAGATTATCTCCTGAATATTTAAAAATGACAATTATATATAGCTACTTACTTTTTTTTTTATTAATTGTAGACAAAAGGTAAATGTGAAATCAAACTTTCTCTTAAATAATTAATTTGTTTTTCTTTAAAAAAGTTGTCAAAGTGTAGTTTTCACAAAATTTATTTCTCTAATGTTATCTATAATCATTTGAATAATGTATTCATAAATTAATGGAAATAAAATTATGTGTAGACTGATTCCAATGTGCAGGTATACATAAGTGTAGTTTAGTAGGTCAATTTTATTTTACTCAGAACTTTTAACTATGTTGCCATTTATTCAGATCATACATGCTTGTGAAATTAAAGATTAAAATGTATAGAACTCCATTTACATAGAGATTCTAAAGATATTTCATCTGAAAAACTTGAATTCTTTATGTACTTGTTTACCTCTATGTGAATATAAATTTCCATGCATGAGTTTATGATTTTATATGTAATCACTCATAGATAATTGTTATTTGTTCCCTGAGTTTAGTCTTATCCCCCAATGATCATATGTTTCCCATTCTTAAATTTTGCTTTTATATGTGGACGATCACATCATTTTGACTTTACATTGCATTGGTAGAGGTTATACATATTGTTGTAGTTACAATGTGATTTTAGATTGAATGTATATTATAGAAATATGATGCTTTAATTGCCTCTACATTATCAATGTTTAAAATTAATTTATCATGATTTATTAAAACTTTTTTTAATTCTAAACAGATCATCTTCAAGTGTTACACATGTGCTGTATGATCATATTAAACCAGTAATGTTTTTTTTTGTATATGAAGCAACCATTGATCCAAACCATATGATAGAGATTTGAAAAGTTCAAAGTGACCATCTTGTCTTTATAATTAAATGCAAATCTGGTATTAAAAAAAGATGACCAACCATATCTTTTCAAATTCTCCATCATGTGGCTTGAATCAAGAGTTTCCTCATATACAACAAAAACATTGTAAGTATATTAGGTCAGTACAGTACATATGTAACAATTGTTACTGTCTATTTAAAATTACAGTTTCAAACTGCACTAGTAAATATCTTAGTCAATTGCATTAGACCTATTCTTTAATATTAAGATTGGAATATATAATTGTGCACATTTTAACATAACTAACACATATCTATTTATTAAAAAAAATCATGTGAATATTTTTGCAATAACTATAAACATTATTTTTGTCATGTTTATTGATTCATGATTATTTTTATACAATATTTGTGTAAATGTTATTAAAAATCAAAAATGTACAATATTATAACGTTTTTTTTTTCACATTTTATTTTTAAAATCAAATGCAATAACTTCTAGCATAATGTTAATAAAATTGGCAGTGTTCTTATCAGCTCATTCAAATTATAAAAATTATGGGTAATAAGTTATTGCCATTAATGTCTTACAATAATCTGAGACATTCTATAAATTACAAACCAATATTAATATTTTAAAGCAGAAATTAATAGATTTATCAGAGATTAATATTTTTTCATTCACATTTGTTCATATCTGAAGCTACCATAATGAAAACATTGTTTATTATCATTACTATTCTTTCCAACATTTTCAAAGATCACATATAAGTTTTAATAATTTTTTAGCAGTCAATGTATATTATTACTAAATCAAGTTTAGTTTACTGGATTCTTTCTGTTCTAGAATAATAATTTTATACTGAAATCTGAAGTTGAAGGCTTACTAAAATTCTCACCAGGGAGAATCATTACATCTCCTGCAATAGGTAGTCTAGAAATTATTTTAATAAACATTGAAATAATACCTACTTCAATTAGTTACTTAATCAGCTGAGAATGGAAATTTTTGTCTAGTTATTTATTTGCAAGTTAATTATAATAAGATTGATATGTGGAATTTTTCTTTCCATTATGTAAAAATAAAACGTTTTTCAGGATCATTGTTCTATCTTAGTGCTAAGTAAATCTATTAAAAATAATTTGATTCACATGTCAAAAAAACAAGATTATTTTTATTACAGTTTGAGAAGGTGTGTGTATAAAACACTTATTTCTTAGATAGTAAATATATTCATATACATATTGATTGAAAGATAAATAAATAGATAGTCAGACAGACAATCACAAGAACAGACAGACAGACAGACAGACAGACAGACAGAGAGAGAGAGAGAGATAGATAGATAGATAGATAGATAGATAGATAGATAGATAGATAGATAGATAGATAGATAGATAGATTTAGTTATATTGATATTGTCTAGAAAATAGATAGATAGATAGATAGATAGATAGATAGATAGATAGATAGATAGATAGATAGATAGATAGATAGATAGATAGATAGATAGATAGATAGATAGACAGACAGATAGATAGATTGATAGATAGATAGATAGATAGATAGAGAACACTCAGTTATATTAATACTGTGTAGAAGATAGAGAAAATTCAGTTATATTAATATTGTGTAAAAAATATAGATAGATAGATAGATAGATAGATAGATAGATAGATAGATAGATAGATAGATAGATAGATAGATAGATAGATAGATAGATAGATAGATAGATAGACAGACAGACAGACAGACAGACAGACAGACAGACAGACAGACAGACAGACAGACAGACAGACAGATAGATAGATAGATAGATAGATAGATAGATAGATAGATAGATAGATAGATAAAGCACATTAAAATAGCAATGATTTTTTTAAAAATAGACTCAGCGACTGCAAACAAATATGAAATGTAAATGAAAACACAATATTTTTAGCTTACAAAAATATATTAAATTTGCAACTTCTCTCATCCGACTTACGTAATAATAGGAATATGTTAGGTAAGTTAATATTTGCAATCTATATTGCTTTTCTATAGAATTTCTATTTGGATTACTTAAAGCTTCTTTGAACCAAATTAAAGCTGAAAGGAAATCGTTTTCATTATAAAAAACCTTTCCAATTTCAAAACAGTCCATTTCTGAAAGAAAAAAAAATCATTTGCTGTGTATGAATTTTTTAGATAGTTTAACAATTAACAATATCCTATAACAAAATCTATAGATATTCAATCTTTGGATACTTATTTTATTAATTCCTTCATTCTATCATTATAATAATGGATTTGTCTAAGATTAATCATAATGTTCAATGTTTTTTTTTTTCATATTTACATAGATCAGTACTTGTGAAATTTCATTTGTAAGTTAAATAGTGCAATGAAATTGATGATGATCCAATTATTTGAATTAAGCGTCCAAAAATATATTTATTTGGCCATCACTAATAATCCATTTTATGTTATTTTCATCTAAACCCAGATTATTGTTTGAATATCCATAAAAGATTTTAATTATATGTTGATGAAATTATAAATTGTGTAGGCAATTACTTCATACATTGAAGGTTTTATACATTCTTTGTGAAATAATGTATCTGTTGATATCTGGTAAATGAAAATATATAAAAAGAGAAAACCACATCAAAATAGTAGACTGTAAGATATCAATTATATATTTTAAAATAATACTTAACTAAAAGAGTATACAATTGTATTGTGAATAATTTTCTTCATGTGGTAGCATATTATTAATCAGAAGTTTATGGAATTAAATGAGCTATCCCTAAATTGAATGCATTATAATTACTGGTTCTAACAGAAATTATTCATATAAACTATAGAGTTATAATTATTTATTAAGTGCGCATGAAGTATATGTAAATAGTTTTAAGACAAACTATAACCTGTATCAAATGTGCCTTGAAATTTATAATAGTCAAGCAATATTTTTTTTTTCGATAGAGGACCCTCTCAAACCATGATACAAGATAGCGAATTTTATAAATTACTTACATTTAATATTACATAAACGAGGAAAATAAGTTAGGAAGCATTCATGGTTTTTTATAAATAGTGGGATTCTCTTGTTGCAAAATACTTTATTTCCATCACAAAATATGTCTTTGCTATTGGGATAAAAGGTGAACTTTTTCGATGGATCGGGAATGAGTCGGAAAAAACAAATCAAACTTTTCTTGTAATTAGTCACAAACATTTATATTTCTGGAGTTCTTTTGTAGAGTCAAAGAAATGTCAGCAATATCGATGACTTTTTTGCAGTCAGTTATCTAAAAGATCAGTTACAAATTTAATAAAAAAATAAATGAGAGAACTGAATCCTGTTGTTCACTGTTTTACAAAATTTTATAACTACTATAACTATCATTTAGAATCATAAAATTGTCTACTGGTGAGGGTTTTGTCAAATAAACTGCTTTTTCCTGCATTTATACATCATCAAATATTATAGAAAAACATTTTTTGGAATACAATCATACACTGCGGCTAGATCAACCAAATTAACACTGGTTTTCAATTTGTATTGAGAACAGTTTGTTATAACTTTATAGAGCTAAACGTTATTTATAGCAGCTTTATTCCTAATCGAAACCCAGTCTTCTCTTTATATACCCAATTTTCGACCATTGTTAAAATAATGTTTATATGATTATTTCAAAAACAGCTTGAAGGAAATAAATAATAAAGACACAGAATAACTATTTCCTGAGATATTCGTGGAAAAATTTTGTCTTAAGATCTCTACAATTTTTATACTGTTTTGGTGGATTTATTTTATACAAATAATGTTGCTCAATAATACTGCCAACCAAGTTTAGCTTATTTTGTTTTTTAGAAATTCCAGATATGTGCTATCCGTTCCTGGGCATTCCTGATATAAAACTCCATATTAAGTATTTTTTCTCAAATCTTTTGCTTTTATTTGAATATTACGGAAAAAATGTGAATAATAACATTACAGTTGTGGTCTAATGGTGTTCTTTCTAATTATACCAATAGGGTTAAATTCTCATTAACAATGACAAAAGTCGTTTTTGGTGAAGCTTTTGTTATCACCAAACTGTGATGAGATTGTTTAGCTAGGGCTTTTAAAATTTTAATTTTTATACATATTTCAGACATTCTTTTCTATCATCATCTAATGATTTAATAAATTTATCAGCAAATTATAAGTCTTTGTAATAAATATTGATTGCCATTTTTTTTTTTTGTCAACATGAAATAAATTTCCATGATATCTTTGAGGAATAGATTTTTTGGCAGTCATTATTAAAAAATAAATTTGTTAATCATATTATGGAAATATTTAAGTATAGGTATACTTTATATCCCGTAGTTTCGATTTAATTATAAGGGATTTGAACCCAGACTTTCAAGCTCCCTTTAGCTATCCAATATGAGAGAGAATGGATAGCTTGAGGAGCTTAAAATTCTGGGTTCAAACCCCCCATAATTGTTATAGAAAAGAAAACTGGAAATATATTAATATTCCATTCAATATAATCACTATACCAATCCAACTAATGAGTCAGAAGTGATAATTTTCAACTATAAGAATATAAATTGCTTGATTACTTAGATGTGTCATGTGGAAATTTATGAAGGATTAACTCAATATTTGCAGATCTGCAAATATATTATAAATCACTCTTTCATCCAAATAAAACATAAATCAGAGTTTGTCTTTGATTTTCTTTAATCTTTTGATTTACTTTTTAAGTAATGCATATTGTTGTAATCCATTCATTCAAAACATATCAGTCTGTTTGATTCTCAAATATAAATATATTTTAAAAAAATACTATTATAACAATTTACATCAAGGCAAAGTTATTTCTGTTTATGTGGATAAAATCTCTTTATTGATGTTTTTTATATTATAATATAAAAAAATATTTAATTTGACATATACTGCTTTCTGGAGAAGTTTAAAATATTATTTGCATAAAGACAAGAGAAATGCTATTTTTTACATTCTCAGTTCTAGTAAAATAGATTTCTGGGTTTAAATCCATTTAACATATTGGGTTTGAAATATTAGAGAATGTGAAGATGTGAGTTTGACTCCTATTCTAATACTGTGACTGGTGAGGGTAACAATACCTGAAAAAGAGTGAAGAATGATTACTAATTGCAATGTCTTGTCATTACTAAACTCTGATGTCTATGTGTGTGGTATTATTAACATGTTGTTTATATATAAAAAAGAACCTCCTTTTACTTCAGCAATAAACCCCAACCATAGAGCTGGTATATGTTAATAGAGAAAGGTTCTTGAGCCTGAGAGAGATTGCCTATTAATAGCATTTATTTCCTGGTTACATCAGAGGGAAAAATTAGCTCTGTATACATGAATATAATCTCCATATTTCTGGTCTTTATTACAGTAGTAATATCAAAAATTATTTACATTAATGAGTTTTTTTTTTAAAATTTCCAAATGAAAAATAATTTGTATGAATCATTTACTAACTAGAAACATTAAAAAATGAATTCGCTATGAATATAGGATGTAATACATTGAAAGCATTGTAAGCTTGAATAAAAGTGTTTAGATAAAATATTTGTTTATCTTTTCTGTATTGTCCAACATTAATATTAAAATAAAATCCTTGTTTATACTTCACCTTCAAAGAGTAAAATTGTGCATTACGCAAACAAGTGAAGCTCAATATTAAAAGAATTATAAGGCTGAGCATTTTTGGAACCTTAAGTTCTCTTATTCATAGTCTATCTTGGGGATGTTGGCTTGGTAAGTAATATATGTTGTTTTCAAATTGTAACATTTTACAATATCACCAAAGGCGTCTTAGTTCATTTAGATATGAATTCTAAACTGTAATGGTTATTTGTTGTCCTTTTTGTTTCTTATATTAATTGTTTATGCCTTAAATTGGGACTCCATGTATTGTTTTATTATTGTAGTAATTAGCTAATAAGACATTACTTATATGATTTATTTTAGATTTCATTTATCTGAAAGACAATTAATTGCTCTAGTAAAAAGAGATTTTGCTACAGAAAATATTGAGCTGAATGATATGATGAAATGTAAATTTACTGAACATTAAAAAAGGTAAAAGATTATTCTATTTCTTTGTGACAAGTACATCAAGAAAAAGAGTTTCCCATCTGTTTCCATTGTAAATTTAATTTAGGATTTATAGTATTTATATGTATGAAAAGCGGTATAATTTATCTTTTTCATGTTATCAGATAATAGATGTATAATCTATATATCTGATCTAATTAAGAAGTTTTAAAGATGATGAGTCTAAACCACAACTTTCTTTACACTCCTTAAAATAAACCAGCTGGTGATCCCATATGAATGCCAAAATTCTGCTTATAATGCTGTACATTGTACATGAACTAAGTATTTGAAAGGCAATGTCTAATTAATTTAATATCGTGGAGTTTGGTATATTGCAGTGATTAAAAATAATATTTAAAGCTTCAAAAATTGGAAGTTTGTAAAAAAGAAGTAAGATCGAAGCTGACTAGAATATCAGTTATATTAATTTTTAATTTTTATATCAGAAAAATACAATATATAAAGTTATTAATATATGATTTTGTAGATTAAGTTTTACATTTAATTATATCAAATAAGTACCTAGCTATATCTTGATTGGGGAATCTAATCACAATCACTATTGAATGAAGGGGAGTATATGTTTTGTAAATCCAGTAAAATTTTGAATAAGCACAAGATTTTTTAGTAATAATTTTATATTTTTACATTTGTTTTCAATTGGTGATTTGTTAATAATTGCCTTAGTTGTCTTTTCTAAATAGGTATTATGATCTCAGTTTGATTTTTTATAAATATTATCATAAGGTTAAGCTAGGATTTTATTATAAAAATGACTTGGTTTATAATAATTGCAGCATTACATTTATCTTCAGGGAGAATGATAATAGCCTTATCTGATTTTAGGTTGTTTAGGTATGGCCTTTCTTTTCTTGATATATTATTTTAGGATGTTTTGCTTTTTAAAAAATATTATAAATTTCGATTCTGGCTATATGAGCGGTTGTAGGATTCATTTTGTGATAAGCTGATTCAATATTACACGCTATTTTATCAAAAGATATTTTGGAAAGTTTTAGTGGAAAATTAAAATTGTTCTCTTGAATTGAAATCTTCTCTATAGAAAAGATTTTATAAATTATAAAATATTTTGATTTTGATGCATTGTTATTAGTGATTGTGTATAATTGGTGGTTGTAATTTTTTCTTTAGTGTTGCATAGCTGAAAATTTAGCTTTTGCTTGTTGAAAGAAAAAAAAATGTTTATTTAAGATTTTATACTAATCTAGTCATTTCACCTTTTAGTTTCTTTTGGTCGCACCCTGCATCTGAAAAGAAAACTCACAGTCTGGTTATTACATGTTTAAAATTTATATATCATAGCATTAAGCCTCCAAAAAAAAATTGCTCTCAATATTTTTTTATCTGAGTTCAAATCTCCACTTCCAACATTTTTGCATTTGACTCCCTACTGGTTGGCAAAATTTCTTTTATAAGGGCACCAACCAACACAGAGTGATCAATTATTTATGAATTATTTACACATTTTCCATATATGTTTGAACAACAGAAACAAAAAAACTTTATATACTCAGGTATGTGGGTAATTGCATTGAAGAAAAAAATGCATATGTACTATATTTATGGTTGTAGTACATGGGTTTTAACCTTAAACAACGAATTTTACACTTTGAACACATTATTTTAAACATTCCAAATGTGGATAAAAAAACTATATATATATCTTACAACTTATATATATATATATATATATATATATATATATATATATATATATATATATATATACAGAAAGAGAATTCAGTACTCAGGGTATGTGGGTGTTTATATCGAAGCCTCATGTTGGGAGGCCAAGCCCAGGAAAAAAAATCCTATGTACCAATCAAAACATATTTATCCATCTAACATGAGCTGGAACTCACAAAATGTACTTCAAACCCAGTCAAGCTTGAGATTTAGGTCAGGGACAAGCCTGAATTCGAAAACTACAGGCCAATTTCTATTTTATCAACCTTGTCTCAAATTTTGGAAATGTGTGTAAAAAACAGAATTGTTTTGTTTTTTCAAAAATATAATTTATTTTCAAATAATCAATTTGGGTTTTTGCCAGGAAGATCTACAGAATTGGCTTTATCTGAACATGTTTCAGTCATTACTGAATCTTTAAAAAAAGTGTTCCACATGATATATTAATAATTAAGTTACACTATTGTGGCATAAGGAGTACTATGCTTGAATGGTTTAAATCTTATTTAAGTAATAGAGGCCAATTTGTTAAAATTAATATTTTTTGAGTGATTCTGAAATAATTAGATATGGAGTTCCTCAAGGTTCAGTGATGGGTCCATTGTTATTTACTGTTTATATTAACGATCTGCTTGATCTTTCTCTTCTTTCTAAAATTTTTTGTTTTGCAGATGATACTGCTTTGGTTACTTCAGCAGTTTCATATAGTTTACTTGAGAAACTTGTAAATGAAGATTTATTTAAAATTACACAATGGATGATCAATAATAGATTACTGCTAAATATTAATAAGTGTAATCACATAATATATTCTCTTAAAATTTTTCCAACAAAAGACTTGTTAATTCAATTTCCTGAGGTGAATCAAACCTCTTGTCAGAAAATTACCAGGACTTCAACAATTTCTTACCTTGGCTTGGTTTTAGATGAGTATTTACATTGGGATAAGCATATTTTTTGGCTTCAAGTAAAATTAAATACTTAATTTTCTTTTTTATAGATTAAGAAATTGTTTGAATAAATCTGTACTATTAAGTATATTTAAACAAATTTTCTTAAGCAGACTTTGTTATGGTATAACATTATGGGGTGGCACTGCAGCATATTTTTTGAAGTCTTTACAAACATTACAAAATTTTACATTAAAAATTATTTTGTTAACACCTTTGGATTTGTCAAGATTTGAATTATATAAGTGCGCTGGAGTTTCAACTATTCATTAATTATTTTTAGTGAACATTTTGTGTTATTATATTAAATACAGGGAAATGAATAAACATAATTCTTCATCATCTATGGTGACTAGGTCAAGTGATTTTGATTTATTATTTGAACCAGCATACTTTAAAACTCATTGTAGATATCAGAAATGTTATCTTGGTCCAAAATTTTATAATATTTTTATAAGGAACATTGGATTTAATGTTAATGACCTATCAATAAAAACTTTGAAAAAATTCATTATGGACTGGATTATTATTGATGATAATGAAAAACTTTTTATTTCTATTTAATTATTTTATTATATATTAATGTTTTTTTTTATTTTATTTGCACATGTACTTTTGTTAAGCTCCATGCATGATTTTTTATCACAAGGAGATTATATGTTTAATAAATTAAATTAAATAATAATAATAATAATAATAATAATAATAATAATAATAATAATAATAATAATAATAATAATATTATTATTATTATTATTATTATTAATAATAATAATAATAATATTAATAATAATAATAATAATAATAATAATAATAATAATAATAATAATAATAATTATTATTATTATTATTATTATTATTATTATTATTATTATTATTATTATTGGTTGATAACTAAGATTTAAACTGTATTACATGCTGCATCATATTAGCATGGGGAATTATTTTTTATTCTTTATTTTCAACAATTATATTCAGTTATATTTCCTACATTCCATTCTGAGCAGTATATCATTAAAAATATCAAAAATATTAATAATATACTATATATGTATATAAAACCTTAAGTGACAGTAGTAGGAAACAGAAGTTCTTATTTTATGTATTGAATTAGACATGGTTATTTTAAATTCTTATTTTGCAAGTAATTTTATAATTTTTGTTAAAATATATACATTTAATTATTTTTTTACTGTCTTTTGAAAAAATAATGTGTGACATTTTTTCATTCTTTCTTTTTATCGACAATAAATAATCTACTTTCAGAAACAGAACTTTGAAATTAAGAAATTTTGCAAAAAATGAAAACTGACAATTTTATGTTATGCATTAAACCCTACATACATGTATTTGGTACTATCATTTTCTCATATTCTCCAACTTTAATACTCGTGAAATTTCAAAAAAACAGTCTATTTTGTATGGAAAGAAGTATTAAATCTAAATATTTTTATAACTCCAATACATTCTTGACGTTGCAGCTATTATTACTAAATGATTACTCATATGGTATATGAACATGGATGGGCTGCTAACCACCATGCATTAGCCAGCATGATGAATTTATTGGCTTTTTACCTCTGAATTTAAGATCAAGAAACACCATGGTCTTTCTTCTCAGTTGCCTGATAAGTCAGAATGAATGTATGTGTAAATGATATTTTTCCAATAAATCTTAAACAGGATTCCAAGATATTGTAAAAGACCCAGAAATAGACCACGTGTGAGGTGGGTGGATGAAATAAGAAAGTGTTCAGGGGTGATGTGGAGAAGAGAAGCTAAATATCAGAGAAGATGGATTGAACTTGGAAAGACCTTCATCATGCAGTGGATTGATAAAGGTTGATGATGATGATGAAATTCTGATGAAAGGGTGGATTGAGGATAAAAATACCAATGGGGTTGAGTATCAAAGGCAACACTGGCGCATGCTCCTTAGTAAAATTATAAAATGTACATAAATAGCATTTTTATTATTATAAAATTGTATACATAAAATTTATCAGTAAACTTACCGGTTATTTCTTTTTCTGGTTTTGAATCCACTGTGAGAGATCCTTTTCTAATTTCTTCTAGAGATAAATTATATACTTTTCGAAGTTTATTTATAGCTACAACAATTTCTTTAAATTCATTTTCTCGTGGAAGGTTTAATTCAATATTCTTTTCTTTTGCAAAATTGAAAACATCTGAAACAATAATATATATATATATATTATTTTTTAGCCATATGTATTTATCTACTTTATTTCTCATTGCTTTTTTTTTATTACACTTTCTCTTTATATATATATATATGTGTGTGTGCGCGCGCGCGTGTGTGTAGGTGTTTGGTGTATGAAAATGTTTTACATTTGAGAAGATGGTACTTGGGTATTTTTCCTGCAACCAAGGAAAGATAGGAGGACTTTTCACATTTGTATCAATACACTGCTAACTTTTTAATTTTATTTTATTTTTATTTTGGCAACATCAAATATTAGAAAAACATTAGAAAGTTAGCAATGCTTTGATACGAATGTGAAAAGTCATCCTATTTTTCCTTGGTTGCAGAAATAATACTCAATACAATTTTACAAAGACAAAAAAAAATAAAAAATATTACATGAGATAAACACATATTTATGAATTCTACACGGACGCAAGTTAACTTTTGACACTTGCTTATTTTGATCAATTTCAACAAAAAAAATATGTGGTCCGTGTTGCAGGAGGAAAAAAAAATCAACATAAATATATATTTTTATAAAAGTAAATATATTCTATGAAATATATACTTACGCAGACGATTCTTGTATACAAAATGGCGATGGTCAGTAGCACCCCCCCCAACGTACTTCCTCCTCCGAAAAAGTTGTAGAACAAGTGATTGACCAGTACATGTTCTAAATGGAATACTGCCAGGCAATCTAATTTTTCGAATAAGCAAATAAGTCCTTCTATCTTTCCGTGATTGCAGAAATAATACTCAATAGTTTTACAAAAACAAAAAAAATATTATATGAAATATACACGTACTTTTACAAATTGTACACGGACACAAATTAACTTTTGACGCTTACTTAATTCGATCAATTTAAAAAAAAAAAACATGGTCTGTAAAAAAAAAGCCAACATAAATATATTTTTATAAAAGTAAAAAAGAAAAAATATTCTATGAAATATACACTTATGCAGACGATTTTTACATACAAAATGGCGATTGTCAGTAGTACCCCCCCCCACCGTCCTTCCTCCTCTGAAAGATTTGTGGAACAAGTGATTGCCCAGTACATGCTCTAAATGGAATTTCTGCCAGGCAATCTAATTTTTGGAATGAACAAATAACAAAGTCAACGTCTTCATTCAATTACAATTAAATAATAAACTTTTAATTCAAAGATTCAAAAACGCAGAAGTCAGTCAATAACCAAGTTGAAATTGGAAAAAAAAACCATAGAAGTAAATAGTGCATTTGAAATTAAAAATGTTAAACCAAATTCACAATAATAACAAATAGTAAGTTTAAAATGTACAAACAACAAAATTTTGAATCAGAAAAAAAATACCAAAAATGCCCAAAAAAGCACTTATATAATAGTTTCGGTTGACATGTTTCAAAGCACGTTTTGTGCCCATTCAAAAACACGTTTTTGACGAGGAAAAAAACTCAAAACGCAAGGGTTTATTTAATGTTCGCAACATTATGCCTTTATCGCAACATTATGCCTTTATCGCGTATGTAAAAAAGTCGTCCTATCTTTCCTAGGTTGCAGGAATAATACCCAAGTACCAGAGAAGATAATATGAAAAGTCATTTAAATGCTTAGACATTTATTATTTTAGAATTATTTTTTTTAAAACAGAAGGAATATAGCGCATGCGTTGTAATAATTGTTATAATAGCTCAGCTATTGTAACAATATTATAGCTCATGTGCTTAAGATGTAAATTCATTTTATTTAAAAAATTATATACTGATCTCTGTACTAATAAATAAAATTGATTTTAGAATTAATATATTTTTCTTAATTTTAATAATTTATTTATATAACAAAACATTAACAATAGGTAAATACACAAAAATGTATAAATAATCATAATAAATATGGAGATTAATAGATAATACATTAACTGCAAGTACAGGAATATTAACAATTGGAATCTTATTATATAAATTTAATTAACAACATACAGACACTTACGATCTCTAGTTTAACATTTAAATATAAATATGTGGTCATAAGAATCCACATATTTTAAGTATCTGTCAGTTATTTTATTATTTTTATTTTCTTATGGTCTGTTTTTATTATGTTCTTTTCGTACTTTATTCCCATGAAGTTTATCTTATGCTTGAAGATATCAAAATTACACAATTTTATAAATCTAGTCATAGAAGAATATTTTCATTTGATAACTAATTAGACGACAAGTCTGCTTGCACTAAGTGTCCCATACTCTAAGCATCTGCAAGCAATTATTAATTTGGCAAAAACATTATTGATTATTCCAAAGCCATTCTTTTAATTACAGTTTCATAATAAACAACATTACTGAAAATTTTAGAGTAAGGCACTTTGAAGCTGCTATTCCTGGACCTGTATTATATCTATTTAAATAATCATTTACATTTTCTTGAGTTTGAAATGAGAGTTGTTTATCTTTCATTTCCAATTGGTTTTCATAGCAACTTGGTATAATTACTACTTAATTTTATATTCCAGTAAAGGATTGTAATACATTTTACATTTTCACAATTATTATTTTTAATGTCTTCCCAATTTATTTTACTCACATGACGTTTATACATTTTAGAATATATAATGAACAATGTATATGCATTTATCCCCAAAAGCCATAGATGCAAACTCTGTTATGGATATTACAATATACATTTATATTTTCTCTTGTTTACAGTAAGTATCCTTAGGATCCTTTTGATGTTGATTTAGCTCTAAAGCAATAATGGTTAATATATTTTTATGTGGGGGTATAAGTTTGGGTAGGGATATCAAAATGTTTTTCTCTGGATGGTCTAAAGGATAAGATCACCTTTAAAGTCTATTCACTGCTGTTATTTATACGGATTAGAAATTAGTTTATAGTTAGCCTGAATATTTAATGTACCATATTGTCAGAGCATTGATGACAAACAGCTTATATTATGATCTGAGCATTATTTTATTATGATAGATACGTTAGAACTTAAGTAAGTGCTTGCAAATGATTGTTTTATGTGATGTCCTAAGTTTGACAGTGTCTCTTTTCGATCCAGTCACAAGGACTAACTACTGATCATGTTTAATGCTGGTAATGTAACTTGTCATTGTTATAATTAGTTATTTTATTCTACACTGATTCTGTCATGCCATTTTATATTTGTTGATGATTATTTATTAACAATGCTCATAGGTTATGATTAATAATTCCATTTTACCATATTTCCCCCCTTCATTTCATTCCCTTTCAATATATACATAAACGATTTTTTTTTAAATTTTTTTATTAATATTCTTATATGCAGGTTTTCAATTTTATAATTGTTAAGTAAATAAAAATCAAATTCATTTATTTGTGTTTGAATTTTATTATTGTGTGGTCTCTTTTTTTTTAATAAAGCTCGCTTTTTAAATCTGTATCTTTATTTGAAAACGTAATTTGATCAATTTTGGGTGAGCATTTAAATTTTGTGATCGTATAGTTTCCTGATTGATATATTTGTTTAGTTTTAAATTTACTTTTATATATATTCTTAATTATTTCCCTCTTATATTGTTAAATGCTTTCTCCTATTCAAAAGACATTTGCATTAATTAAATGCTTTATAAGCTAATGACAACATTAACATAAAAAAAAGATTAATCGTAAAAGTATGTAAATACAAATTTTAAGTTATTAATTCAAAATTGATCAAATTATATGGTTAAAAATGTGATTTAATTATATGTTGCATTAAAATAAATCAATCAGTATATGACGATAATATCAGCACACAAATAAAAAACTGTTTTTTATTCAATTGACCACTATAATATTGAAATCCAGTATATAATATTTATTAAGAATATTTCAGAAAATGGGAAGGTTCATTTCATAATTAATAGTATATATTATAGTACATAACAATTAATCTTAATAATTGTCTTTATATTTGTTACTATCAGGCTTCTGATAGATGAAAATGCTTTCATATGAAATATATAGAGTATATGAGCACAGACTTTCACACGACCCAGCACTCCCCACTCTATCTAATAACACTGATACACTTAAACACATATATGTTGAAAAGATAAATAATCACCAATATATGTATTTCATGCTAAACCAGCAATCATCAGTTGGTCCAGATTATCATCTCTATACATATATACTATAAGTGCTCAGATATCTTTCATATGAATAAAATATTTTATTGGCAAGATATTATTATAAAACTGTTAAATACGTGTTTATTGATATCTTGCTTCAAAAAGATTTTAAAATTGTAGTAAATACACATTAGCTTCCTCTTTTGAATTTACTGATAGAATTAAAAACATTACACTTCTTAATAATGACAATATGGATATTTTAGATGTCACTGAATTGGATGCTTCTATAGATTACTTAGAACGTATAAATATCATTAAAAATAGTTTACAAGAATTTGTTACAAATAAATTTATGTAAATTTTCTAAAATTTATCAGTGGTAACATCAATTTTACCATTAATAACATATACTATAAAAATGCATTGACATTTCTTTAGATTTTCAATAATTTATCTTTCTTCTTAGAATTTTGCTCTCACCGAAAAACTCTTGCAACACTTTCTGAATACAAAATATTATTTACAAAATCTCACATATCATTTTCAAAATCGAAACTACTGAACTAAGATTTTCATTTGAGCTTTTGTCTTTACATTTTAATAAGAAAATGCTTCCCAAAATTGCAATAAATCATTTTGTAGATATGAAATTAACACTTTTATATAACCTAACCAACTCTAAACTTCTTAATATCTCTACTTATTACTTATGTTGCATTCTGATAAATAATTTTCAGAGTTTGATAATATCTTGGTTCTATTTTGATATTGTAAATCTTTAATCATAGATAAAAGTTTTAGAGAATCAAATTCTTATTTATAACTTATAATGTAAAGCATAACTATAATTCATATTTATTAATCTTTTTAATAATATTTCTTAATATTCGTTTAAAATTTCCTAAGCTTAAATCACTTTTAATTCCAGCTTTTTCTTTTGGCTCGTTTAAGTTTAAAGCCATGCGACATATAGTTTTGTCAATAATTTGTCTATTTTTTTACTGGCTTCTTTTATGATGTCAAAAATAAGCACATCACTTCTGATGTTTTCTTTTTTATATATTTAGCTACATATTTCACATCTTCATTTATAATTCTTGACAATGTAAAAATATATTGTAACTAGTTTTTTTTTTTTTTTTTTGTATTGTATGTCTAAATAGATTTTGCAGAAAATCTACATATCTTAGAATGTCTTTCTTATTTTTAAAAATGTGTTATATTTTTACTTCTAGGGCTGAAATAATATTCTTTTCAATACTCTATTAGTACTTGTTTTTCAGCTTTTTTTTTTTTTACCAAATGATAGTTTATTTTCTTATACTTTCCTTAACTTTTTGTACTACCTTAGATAATTCTGCCATTAAACTATTCTAGTTGTAACAAATTGAAATATTTTATTATTGCCTTTTTTTCTTATTTTATTGTTTACAAATTGAAAAATTGCTGACAATTTCTTGTTTTTTGTATCCTTTATGGAATATTACTTGTATTCATTTGGTTTTAGTATGATTTATCACTGCAGTCAGGTCCAGATTTAAGGCAATTGGAGCAATTGGGCCCAATCGGGCCCCCGCACATGATCCATGATATTTGATTATATATATATTGAATTTGCATTTTATTTAAATATTTAATATATAGAGGGCCCCACAAAAAAATCCAATCGGGCCCCACACTTATTAGATCCGGCCCTGACTGCAGTGTATTAATATTTTAAATATATTTGTAAATGTCAGCTTAATTTCATTGGAGTATATCTGATGAATAAGGAATTCAAGTATGTGTAATTTATTTTTAATAACATGTCTTATTTGCATTAAAGAGTAATTTATTTCTTACAAAATGATAATAACACCCATTACTGAATTTATCACCTACCATACACAAGAACACACACTTCCCTTGACCAAAATAAAATTCAATTTTTGCTATATCACTATTTAGTTACTTCTTTATTTATACTTAACATCTTTTTTCAAAATTTAAAAAAAAAAAAGAACAATTTATAAAATACAAATTACTTTTTCTAAAAATGTTATGGCAGACCATTGCCACTGTAATTTCTTTTTAGCTAAATTTAAGTCTACCCAAAAAACTTTTCCACTTTCAGTTATTTTCTAATTCTAACAATAAACTTTACAGTGACCATTTAAAAATATTATTTGATCTAAGCAATCATCTTCTTCAGCACAATAATAGCCTGTGTCTATACATGAATTATCTTCCTCTAGTAATTTACATTAAGATGAAAAACATTAATACTTCCGTCTTATTTTTTTATACCATCAAAATCAGTCTTTTTTTTTTTTATTTATTTTTTTATTCATTTGTAAGTCAATTTTTTGTAATTTTATAGAATTTGGGTGCCAATTTTTCAATCACATGTTTCTTGACTTTTTCTTTTACTTCAAAAGTTATTAACAATATTCCATCTAATAATGAATAAATCTAGTTATAATCATGTCTGGCTTGCAAATAATTTAGTCATATGTAAGTTCATTTTTGAATGGCACCCTATAAAGCAGTGAATGATAATACCCTTCCTTATGATTACATATTTTACCTTCAATAATGACGTTTTACCTTTCATTAGTGTGGAAGTTATATCCGTTTCTCTTTTAAGATTGATGATATATAAAATATAATTATCATTCTTCCATAAATTAACACTTTCATTTTTCCTTCAAGAATATTGAACTGATGTCTCAGTTTTAAAAATATGAACCACTTGTAAAGACAAATCAAGATGTTTCTTGGTCAAAAATTCAGAAGTAAAGCCATTTAACTCATGACAGTTGTGTGTTAGAGAGAATTTGACCAATTCTTTTATTGCAACATCCTAATATCATTTGTCACGACTAGAAGATATGAAATAAAAATTTAAAAAGTGTTAAAGTAAATCGATTAACAATGTAAGTGTAAACTATATGTAGAAGAAGCAAGTAATACATTTTTAATTAAAAATAATAATAATTATCTACTTTTGAATTTAATATACAATTGGTAAAATTATTTTTTTACATAATTAATCTTTTATTTTATTGAAAAATAAGTTATGGTTAAACACTTTCCTCACATAATCTAAATTTATATAAGCTAACATTCAAAAACATACAAATATTTCGCACATTTCAAATTGCTTTATTTTAATTAGAACTAAAATACTTTAATTGAATAAAAAGAAAAGTTAATGAAAGTGGTAAGCTCAAATTATTAAAAATAATATCATGTTGAAAAAATGTATAAAAATATATGTATATATGAAATCATATTGAAGAAACTAACATTGACACGTGCGCTATAAATAGGCACAGTCCCTTGTCAGTAAACGTTTTTAAAGAATGCATGGTCTACTCTACCTAAAAGCTTATTATTAAATATGCAGATGTGCATTGACTGTGATGGCTAAGCTAAAAATGAGATTTTATCTTATTAGAGCCAGATTTTTTAATCAGCAGATTATTTGTACAAGTTCAAATTATATATCTTTAGCAAAAGAAAGTTTCCCATTGTTAACTACCTGCGATAATAAACCGCTTTTGTTTATATAGATATAATAATTAATGATATAGCGATTTTTAAGTACACAGTAAAGATATATGGAAGAAAAATATTTTTACAGGTTCACTATAAACAGATACTCCCTCCCTCATCAATAAATATTTGAAAACCATATGCAAGCTACATTTTTAGTATGTTAATAGAGCTCTTTAGGTATTGGTGAACTAACCATGCTTTTAAAATATTTACTGACATAGGAGCGTGGGCCTACCTATAGTGCAAGTGCAAAGGTGTTTTTTTTCTGCATATAATTCCATGTATGTTTAAAACACCACTATATTATTAATTATTATTTGTATAGGTAAACAAAGAAATGAAAGAGAGTATTTCCAAGTAAGGACAATAGGAATATGCCAACAAGAATGTTACTAGATAACTATCTTTTAGTATTAACACACAGTAATATAAAATACTTATCTTTTTAAGTAAACAAAAGTTTTTTGGCTTAATATATATATATATGGAAGTAATAATCTAAAATTCCTTATGTTTATAATAGGATGTTAAAAGAGAACATTAATTAGATGGATTTTCCGTCAATATAAGATGGGGTGAATAAAAATGCATATATATAAAACCTCTACATGATAATCTGGACCAACTGATGATTGCTGGTTTAGCATGAAATACCTATATTGGTGATTATTTATCTTTTTGACATATATGTGTTCATGTGTATAAGTAATATGAGATAGAGTGGTGAGGGGTGGGTTGTGTAAAAATCTGTGGTCATATACCCTAGATATTAATTATAAAGGCAACTTTAAAAATATTTGTGAATAATATATGATATATTTATTGGAAAACAGCAAAATAAAATAAAATGGAAATCATAGTATTGTATGATGAAATTAAATTGGATAAATTTTAAGCAAATAGATAACGTGTATTTGAGGAAATTAAATTGGGTAAATTGTAAGCAAATAGATAGCATGCATATTTAAAGACTGACATATATATTATAAAAATAATGTAAATATTAACACATAATCATATTAAATAGACAAAATCAAAGAATAAAAATAAATTAAAAGCAATTTTATTATTCCAAATATAAATCAAATTTCTATCATTCTAGATAAAAAATTCATTGAGCATGGAATTATAAGTACCTATATATAAATATTTTTATCTATACTTATTTCTGTGATTCTATTATAGATATATATTTAAATTCATAAATGAAAAGAGGAATTATATATAGATTCAGATAGATTATCATGTATATGAATATATAAAATAAACAGGCATCAAGCTGGAAAGATTGAATAATAGATGTACAAATATATAAACAGAAAGATATATAAGTGGACAGATAGACATTTAGACAAATAGATGTAAAGGTAGATATATTAATAGATAGATAGATAGATAGATAGATAGATAGATAGATAGATAGATAGATAGATAGATAGATAGATAGATAGATAGATAGATAGATAGATAGATAGATAGATAGATAGATAGATAGATAGATAGATAGATAGATAGATAGATAGATAGATAGATAGATAGATAGATAGATAGATAGATAGATAGATAGATAGATAGATAGATAGATAGATAGATAGATAGATAGATAGAAATTAAACAAAAGTGCATACAAATAAACTTACCAGTTGTAAATGAAGATGTCATTAAAAGCAAAAGAGGACTTATTTCATCTCTAAATTTTTTTATTAAATTAAAAATGTTGATTGGATTACTTAAAAATAGTTGAGGATCGTGCAAAGAAGGTGCACTCGGCAAAATACCTTTAATCATTCTGGAATATATATATATACAAATAAAATGCCGTTAACTAAAAAACTATTGTAATAACAATAAAAATAATAAATATAACACAAATGGTAATCATGTGATGTTTATTTGCTTAATATAACAGTATTAAACTATTATTCACAGTCTTTCAATCCACAGAAATATTTCCGTTAATTCCTTAACTTGCCCCAACTGTCGTTATATTCAAACGGAAGCAACCATCATCATCTCAAATCCCATAAATCCCGGATTTTAATTTTAATGAATTTTAATTACAATCGTTTTATTCCTATTTATTAAAATTGCCTCCTTATTTATTTCTTTTATTGTGATTTCTCTCTTCATGAAAAATCTTAACACTTTCAATATCAAACTTAAATTTATATTTACATGTTCTTTCGTGATCCAAGAAAACAAGCAGTCATTAAATCATTATTATTTTTACTTTTTATATGCTGGTATAACAATTCATGCTCCTTTAATCTTTTTTTCAATACTGCTCCTAAGGTCATCTATATATGATAACATACATCCATAAAAAACTGATACACAGAAGTACTTTTCAGCTTGAAAGGTATGATATTTTTAGAATTATTCACTAATTTATTAACATTATTTGTAACACAAGATGAAACATTGAACACATCATTATATATATATATATATCCTTAAAAGATTTCAATTGATCATTTGAAATATGAAACATTGAACACATCATTATATATATATATATATCCTTAAAAGATTTCAATTGATCATTTGAAATATATGGAATACATACTCATTATTCACTATCAATCTTCAACTCATAACTCTTTTTAAATTGACATAAAGTATTGTTAATCTGTTTCATTCTATGACTAACTTTTCAGTGTGATAAATTATAAAAATATTGAGATATTTTCGAAGGAATTACTTAAAGTTGGTTAAAAGATGGAACAGATTAACAATACTTTGTCTATTTAAAAAGAGCTATAATGGTTTAAAGGAGTGGAAGATTGTTAGTAAAAAATGGATATCTATTCCATATATACCATATGCTCAAGTGATTTTTAAGGTTATATTTAAGAATGTGTTTAATGTTTCATTTGTATTACAAATGATGTTAGTAAATTAGTGAATAATTCTAAAAATGTCATACATGTCAAGCAGAAAAGTAATATGGAATATCAAATTTTTTGTAGATATAAGTTATCATATATAGGTGAATCAAGATGCAGTATTGACAAAAAGATTAATGAAGCAGGAATTGTTAAACAAGTACATGAAAAGTAAATATAATAATGATTTAATATGACTGCTTTAGTTTTTTTTTGGAACATGAAAGGGCATGTAAATTGAAATTTATGTTTGATATTGATTTTTCATGAAGAGAGAAACCATAATAAAAAAAAGATTAAAAAGTCAATTTTAATAAATAAGAATAAAATGAATATAATTAGTAGACAAACTGCTAACATTAATATTCAGGATTCATGGGATTTGAGTTGATGACAATTGCTTCCATTTTGTTTTCTTTTAACTTAACATCAGCTGAGGCAGGATAAGGAATTAACTGAAAGTACTTCTGTGGATTGAAAGACTGTATATAATAATTTATTGCCATTATATATATAAATGTAAATATTTGATTGGCTGGTTGTAGTCATAAGCGCTTGAGAGATTGGCACTCTCTCAATTATTTCCATTATATATATATATATATATATATATATATATATATCCCTCTCTGTATATATATATATATATATATATATACAGAGAGGGAGAGAGATGAGAATAGCCATGTAAATTGAGATAAACCTTCATGGTTGCCAAAAAATATCAATTACTACTGATTGACAATTCCTGAGACTAAATAAGTTTTCTCATTAACATATAACAGCTTGTCTATTGAGATTTTGTTGAAGTAAAAAGAGTCCTCTTTCATTCAAATCCAAGTTCTTATATGGAGAGTGATATGTAATTTTTATATTTGAATTTTCCACTAGCAGCATGCATTGGGATTTTTTTCTTATATATTTACATTGAGTGTTGCAAAGTTTAAAATGACTAAAGTTTTATTCTTACTTTGTTTACAAAATTTAAATATGCTTGTTCATAGCAATATAGAAATTCCATATTTTTTGATTTTGTCTGAATTTCAATATATAACATTATTGCAACATACGTCAACAGGTAACCGTTGGTAATTTCTTGGAGTATGCTGCTTGTAATTCAGACTTTGTATTTAGTCAAAAAGAGCATTGCTGAAATAACATAAAATTTGGAAGATATTTGGCATTTTTACATTCGAATTTTCAGCTAGCAGTAGGTATTTAGATTTTATTTCATATATTTATGTTGGACAATTTGCAAAGTTTAAAATAATTAAAGTTTACTCTTCATGTGTATACATAAATTAAACATGTTTATTTATCGCAATTTAAGATCGTTGTACCTTTAATTATATCATATTTAAAGAGGATTATTTAAACTTCATTGTGTCAATATTTCTTACTCTGTAGTTAAGTTGCAATGTTTAAGTGTCCATATATATTCAATGGACCATTAGTAAGAATGAATTTCCATTCTTGCTATTAAAAGGTGAAAAGGTTGCCTTGACAGCAGTTAGAAATATTGATTACTATCTTTACTGTGATGTGTGGCAACTAATTATATATATATATATATATCCTGGGATCGATTCTTGATATTTATAAGTATGGTGCTCGAATTTTGTATGAATTCTCAAGCAATAAAACCACATTCCTTTTTTATTTTAGCATATGTATTCAAGAGTTAACATTTGGTAACCTCTTGGTTCATGATACCTAAAGGTTTAGACTTTATATTTAGTCACAGGGTGCTGCAGAAATAACATAATGTTTGGGAAAAAATTGACATTTTTAAATTTGAATTTTCAGCTAACATTATGCTTTAGCTTTTGTCTTAAATAACTTATGATGGGTAACTTGTAAAATTTAAAATGACTAACGTTTTAAACTTTCTTTGTATATATAAATTAAGCATTTTTGTTTATAGCAATTTAACGTCATTGTTAATTTAAAAATCTCATGTTCTTTATTTGAATTAGTCTGAATTTCAATACATAACATCATTGCAGTGTATTCAAAAGTAGTGTTTGCTAATCTCTTGGATTGTGCTATTTGAGATTCAGACTTTACATTTAGTCCCAGAGGATGTCCCTGAAATAACATAATATTTGGGACGGTGATTTGTTATTTCATATTTGAATTTTCAGCTTGTGGTATAATTGTGGATTTTTTTATATACATAAGATATGATTAATTACTTTCCTATTGCCAGTAATATTAACCCAATATCTTATAATAACATGGCAATAATCTTTTAAGTGAAAATGATTCCAGTTTTATAAAACATTTTAGATTGCAGATGAAATCAGATTCCTGTTTTCTCTGCAGTAGGAATAGTTTTTACACATTCACAATCCAATCTCCAAACATTATTGTTTAAAATACTACACATTAATAGTATTGTGCAGTTTGATTATGTGCATATAAATTTGATTTTTCAATAATTTAGATTGTTCAATAATGTAAATTTTATGATAGCAGCCAAAACACATATTCCCCAGAAATTTTCAATCATTTGCCAAGACAATAGCTGTAAACAACAAGTGGAGTGTGACATGTAATTCTAGTCTAAAATTTTTATATAGACGAAAAGGTTGACTTTTGGACTGTAATCAGTTCAATTTTTTATATTCATAGAAATACCATTGTATTTATTATTTTTATTGTAGGGGGGGGGGGGGGGGGGGGGGGGGGGGGGGGGGGGGGGGGGGGGGGGGGGGGGGGGGGGGGGGGGGGGGGGGGGGGGGGGGGGGGGGGGGGGGGGGGGGGGGGGGGGGGGGGGGGGGGGGGGGGGGGGGGGGGGGGGGGGGGGGGGGGGGGGGGGGGGGTATATATATATATATATATATATATATATATATATATATATATATATATATATATATATATATATATATATATATATATATATATATATCATTAACAACAATTATCAATCCACTGCAGGATGAAAGTTTCTTCAAATTCAATCCACCTTCTCCGATCTTTAGCTTCTCTTCTCCACATCATAACTGCACACTTTCTTATTTCATCCATCCATTTCACATGTGAGTTCTTTCTGGGCCTTTTACAATCTCTTGGAATTCAATTTCAGATTCCAATTGCACATATATTATGATCTCTTCTAGCAATATGTCCAGGCCAACTCCACTTCAGTCTTTTATTTTTTCAATAAGGTCAATAACACTTGTTTGTTCTCTTATACATAAATTGTGTTTCGATCTCTTCTTGTTACTCCCAACATGCATTTTTCATATCTCTTCGAGTATTCTGAAGTCTCAGTATTGCTCTTCTATTTAGTCTCCAAATCTCACATCCATAAGTAAGAACTAATAAAACACATTTATTAAAAACCTTTCTTTCCAAACACAGGCATATTTCCTTTTAGTATCAAGTTATTTCTATCAAGAGCATTCAACCAACTTTAATTCTACGATTAATTACATCCATTATTTTTCCATCTGTATTAATAATCTGGCCAATATTTGTAGCTGTTAACTTCTTCTAACACATCATAATCAATCTTTATTTTCATATTTTGAGAAATTCCATTAAATATTACTTTAGTTTTTTTAACATTTATGTTTAGTCCTACTTTCCTACTTTCATATGATAACTTCAGCAACATTTCCTGCAGCTCTATAACATTATTTTCAAAATGACTACATCATTTGCATCGTCTCCATTTCCTTTCACTCCTTTAGTTTCCCATTTTAATCCACAAAATACTTCTTGCAGCATTGCTGTAAAAATTTTGGAGATATGGAGTGACCATGTCTTATATCCTTCTCAATGTTGACTTTCCTAGTATCATTATGTAATTTAATTATCACTGTTGCAGTTTTATAAATATTCTTAAAAATATGACAATATTCTGGATCTATACCTTCATGATCCAATGCTTTAATCAGTGAAGAAATGTTTATAAAATCAAATGCCTTTTCATAATCTACAAATCAAAAACATAATGGCAACTCATATTCATTCATCCTTTTTATAACTTCTCTTAATACCTGAATATGATCTACCAGCTTGTTCTCTTGGTTGGTGGAAATCCAATGTTCTCTGTAGACAAATTTTATTATCTTGGTAAAACTTTTGTATAAACCTGATAAAACACCGATAGGTCTGATATTTCTAACATCTTCTTTATCACCCTTCTTTAAAATATTAATATTAATTTTGCATTTTTTCAATCATCTGGTACATTTTTTATCATTTAGACATTTGGTATATAAATTTGCTAAAAAGTTATATTTTTTTCACCTGCTTCTTTTAATATATCAATTATAATCCAATCATTACCTGGAACCTTTCTTTTATTCATAAATTTAATTGCATGTCTCATTTCTTCATTTAAAATCCTGTGCAATTTGGAAGATATAATAGATATAGAGATACTTATTCCTTATTACTATATAATTCTCGATAGAAGTCTTCTACCCATTTCATGATGTCATCTCTCTTCTTAGTAATAATTGCATCTTTTTTTCTTATTGCAAAGATAAAATTCCTACAAATACCAAACTGTTGTTTTAAATTCTTGAGACTTTTATTCTCTTCTACAGCTTTCCTTGCTAGTTCACAGTTATACTTTCTTATATCAATTTCAACCCTTTCCCGCACCATTTTACAAAATTTGCGATACTCAATTTTTTTAATGCATCATTTTTGTTTATCATTATACTCCTTTTTTTCATAACTTTTTTAGTCTCAGTCAAAATTGTATTGATGCATTGCTGCTTTTTTTATGAGCTATCTTTGTTGCAGTTTTTAAAAGTGTATCAGTTATTTTCATATTAATTTCATTCAAATCTGAATCATGTTCAAAATCTACTAATCCTTGAAACTGATTTGTAAGTTGTAATTTAAATTTATTAGAAATGAGTTTGCTATTAACTGAAAGGGGGCCTTTGATTCCTCTTGAATGCCTTAAAGGAACCAAGCAGGACAAATTCCTAATGCCCACTTCATACGTTCTTGACCTTGCAGCTGTTATTATTATGTGATTATTCATATAGTATATGAACATGGATGGACTGCTCACCAACACCTATTACCCATTATTGTGAGTTTATTGGCATTTTATCTCTGAGTTTAAGATTAAGAAACACTGTGGTATTTCTTCTCAGTTGACTGATAGTGTAGAATGAATGTATGTGTAAATGATAAATATTTTTCCACTAGATATTTACAATTATGACAGACTAAAATAAATCATGGTCCTTATTCCCAGGAGGCTGTAAAGTTACCAACCAAGGCAATTATTGGTGTCTGAATGCAGAGGGTGTTATAGTGAACCCAGGCTATAATTTGATGATGACCTTTTATTTAGGTACATACAATGACAGATCACTTTCTAGTGAAAGAAGATTGCAAGTATTAGAAGAAGAACTGTCTTATATTACATGGGACATTATTGGACTTTGTGAAGTTAGAAGAAAAGATGAATAGACAATTGATTTAAAAAGTGGACATGTACTCTACTATAACAGCACAAATATTGGAAATACAAGTGGAGTAAGATTCATTATAAATAAAAAGTGGAAGAACAACATTGTGGAGATTGATGGTGTATCAGACAGAGTTACAAAATTAGTTATACAACATAATAGCAGATACCAAATGCATATAATTCAGGTTTATGTTCAAACAAGATTCCATAGTGATGAAGTAGTAGAAGATTTTTTATATGGATGTACAAAATGCTTTATATCAGAGTAAAAAAATATTTTAAAATTGTTATGGGAGACTTTAATGCTAAAATTGGTAAAGAAATGAAAGATGAATGTGCTTTAGGTAATCTTAATTATGCTAAGACAAATGAGAGAGGACATAGACTTATGGAATTTGCAGAAAAAGAAAAACTATATTATGATTATTTTGAGAAAAATGTTAACAGGACATGGACATGGAGGCATCCAAATGAAGTACAGCAAAATTGGATTATATTTTGACTAACAGAAAATACATATTTCAAGATTGTAATGTTCTTAATAAATTTAACACAGGAAGTGATCATCGATTAGTAAGATGTAAGATACATGTTAATGCAAAACTAGAGAGACAAAAATTATTAAGGAAAACAATATTTACAGTTAATATTCCTAATGTACATATATATATATAATATTTCTAATCGATAATTTAGATAGAAATATTTAATGTGTGGAGTTATCCATTTATAAATATTTATTTAGGAAGCACTTTAATGAAAGTCAACCAAACACCCAAGAGTTAAATTAAACTAATCAGGCTGATTGCTTTCAAAAGGAGGACTCCTAAGTGAAAAGAAATTGACAGATTTATTTTAACCCTTGGACTAGGACAGTTATCTTTCATTAGCTACTATTCTAAGTTAAATATTTTTAATTAAGTATTTATAAATGAATAACTCATCACATTGTATATTTCCATGTAAAACACCCATTAAATATTATATTAGAATACATAATTTATATAGTAGAGGAGTTGGTACTTATAACATAATCAGGCTTGGCCACTTGATGGCGTTCTGGCCCACCAAAACACCTAACAAAGGCCATTTACAAGGCCTGGCTTATGGCTATAGAAAACATCTATGTTTGTCATAGCCATTAGAAGGCTGTTTATGATGCGTAACACAGAAATAATATGGCCTATTTCTGCTTCGTGACAGTTATTGTGAATCCACATACTTATCTTTCGTTTACAGTTTGATATATATATATGTGTGTTTAGTTGGATTGGTCAAATTTTTACAATATACGTTGCACAATATTTGTATTTATAATTTATTTAATAAACATGAATTTATAGTAATTTTCTAAATGGCCACTCCCTTGTTTAGAGAATGTGTAAGGTGTCAAAGCTTGCCGAGGGTAGGTAAAAAAAAGAATTTGGCTGATATCGCGTGTGAAATCTTGTTTTCACGTGAAATACCATGTAGTTGATAAAATGGATGGCAATCAACTTTTTCCGCAGTTGCCGACAACAGAAGCCGAGTATTTTTGCTGTCCAATAAAAATATACATGATTTTTTTGTAAATTTCATAGAAAGCACATATTATAAACATGTTTAATAAGTAAATAAGACATTTATATGTGTTTGTTGTAGTTTAAAAAAGTTTGAGTTTCTTTCTTTAGTACGACTACGGTTTTTATTTTAGCATTACAAACAACAGAACACTAACCCTAAAACTAATCCTAAAACTAACCCTAATTAACCCTAAAACTAACCCTAACCCTACAGAGTTGTTTTGTTATTTAGAAAGCAATAATTAAGTGAAAGACATCGCTAAATAGACATCGCAGAGTAGCAGCTTTGTCTAAAAACAGCGATTTAAAAATAAAAAAAGGTTGTCGTTTACTAAATACAAAATTAAAATTAAACAACTTTTTTAATAAAAAGGCATGAAAAAAAAGTTATAGCAATCACTAAATTAATAACCAAAAGAAAACAGTGATTCGATTTAAAAATATAATGTGCCCCAAACATGCCATCAAGTGGCCAAGCCCGATTACATTTTAATTACTGAGGAGTTTATTGTAATAAATAATAAAATTGAAAAGTTTGCAATACTATTATTTTGTATACTTATAAATATAAACTGTAATGGTTTCATTTTATATTCGATCTAGAGTGGCATTCTAAAAAGAAATCCTCCTTTAATTTTGGATACACATTTTGAATGCAATAAACATGATATATTTACTTTAATTCTTGACCTGATGAAGTTGGCTTTCATTAGTTATTGCTCTAGGTAAGGTGCTTTCTAATTAAGTAATTATAAATGCATAAATCTGCACATTAAATATTTCCATATATACATATATTGAATATTAAACAGTTAATTCCAACGTGTTTTTGTTTATTTTATGTGAAATAATATGTTAAGAAACTAACCTTCACACATGTGTTATTACTAGGCAAGAAACATGCCATCTACCAGCAATAATAATTTTTCAAGGATTGGACAATATATCCATACCTATTCTTAAATAAATCAATATTCATTTACTATACCAGAAATGGAGCTTGATGTTATTAAGTGCCAGATATTTATATCAGCATATTACTTGTACAGGTTCAAATTGTATACCTCAGGGAAGAGAAGATTTTTTATTTGAACCTGTACAAATAATATGCTGATTTAAGAATATAGTTCTTAATAAGATCAAGCTCCATTTCTATCATAGGCAAATGAATGTTGGCTTATTTAATTTAAAATATGAGTGGTGATTCTTGAATGCATGCCTATTTATATCTCATCTGAGGTTAGTTGCATTCCATATTATATATATATATATATGTAATAAATAATATTTTAGTAATGAATAAATATAATGTCATATGAAATTTACCAAATCTATTTTAAATAATAATTGAACTGCCCTTTAGCTGTCAAGTTCGATAACTTCCACTCTCTTATTGTAAAAAGTTATCAAACTTGGTGTCTAGAGGGCAGTTCAATTACTATTTAAAATAGATTTGGTAAATTTCACATGACGTTATATATATATAAGTTGATGTCTATTTTACAGATACATATACTATATCCCAAATAGTTAGAATTTGATATAATCATTGTTTCTGAGATCAACTGGGACTTGATTCATTGGTTTTCCACATTAATTATATTTCTTGGATTATTATTGACCAGTTGCAAATCATTAAGTTTGAAGTAGAACTCGTGGCTGGTGTGTAAATTAACTACTTTATTGGAATACAATAAACAATCATACATTTGACACTTCATGAATATTCGTACTTGTCCTTCAAACTAGTATGCACACAACTATTATCATGATTAGTTTGCATTTCCAATAACAATCTTAAACTTTTTCAGGCATTAAATAAAAATTAAAAAAACAATTTTAATCAATATCGAATAAAATTTGATGATATAATTAAAAAAATCCAAAATTAAGAATTTCAAAAGTACCTGTGTTTTAAGATAAGACATCATCATTGATTTGAAAATATGCATAAAATTTTTATCTTGTTAGATTTTATAGTCTTTTAATATTTGTCTAAATCACATGTTGTTATTAAATTGGTATTAAATTGAAAGGTTGCTAGTCCTTCACATGCACCTACTGTTGTTTCTCAGACAGCCAATCAGATATTAAACAGCACTCTGAAGAGCGATCAGGCCTTGTCACATGACAAGATTAGCAACCTTTCAATCTCTTAATGTAAATATTTTTATATGATTTATTGACTGGAGTATAGGATTAACATTGATTTGTAATACCATTATCTCCTTGTGTTGTAAATAAACTATTAACATGAAATAATTTTCATTTTAAATTTAAAACACAGAATTGCATAGATTCATACTTTTTTTTCTCAAAAGTAACATTTATTAGTCAAAAGATTACAAAAAATTATCGGGAACATTTTCTGTGGAGGATTACAAAGTGTTCAATGTTACATGGCAAAACAATTGTTGACCAGGTTTACAAAGTACATACGCTCGATAACAAATATATCCATAAATGTGTTGTATAATTTTGCTTAATGTGTATCTATATATGGATGAGCACAGATCTGCACTGCCCAAAAACTATCCATCAAGAGAGCGCAGCAGCCCATCAGAGTGGAAAAGGTGCTGAAAACTTTGACCCAGTACCCTCCCGGCAAGTTTTCCGGGTAGCGGCAATAACCTGCACTCATAAACCAGATCCCCAAGGACTGCCATCATCAATCCATGCAGAAGAAATGAGGAGTGCAGAACCGTGCCCGCAAATATTACAACAAAACTTATTACTGTGACAAAGATGATATTTCTAGCTGGAGTGGCTAGCATCCAGTGACATCATCTTGCACATTGAGGTCAATGGAGCTGAGCATATGCCCTTAATCATTATCAAACCCCTGTGTCTGCAAATGTTCACAATAGCTGTTCAACCCACCAACCAATGTCCTTCAGGATTCACAGTGATTTATTTGTCGATACTAATTGGATCCTGCTTCTTTTGATCGAATTTCAGGTCTTGATTAGTAATCAATGATTCACATATAATCTGAAACTTTGTTGTTAAACCTTGGAAAATTCTCATTAATTATTGCTTAAAAGAGTATGAATAATGTTTAGCTTCAATGTCTGTTTAGGTCTAAAACATCATTTGTACTCATTTTTGTCTTTAAATCATTAATTTTAGATCAGGAATCACTTCATTGCAATTCTGTGTTGATTTGACTTTTTTATTTATTTATTTATTTATTTTTGTGGCCCCAATCCACTGGAAGAGTGGTAAGAACTTCTGTTCTGATCATCGGAGAAACCTGAGTTTTGTGAAGGGAGATAGCTTAGGTGGCAAGAGAATTAATTAGAAAAATAAAGTCAATACCAACTTTCTATACAATCATTAAATAAAATATTTTTTATAACTGAGAATTACATTCTGAAAACCATACATTGAATAACTTCAAATGCAGTTTCATTTTATCAAATGTCTTCTGTATATGATAAATACTGAGATAATGATTAATAACATATATCTACAGATATGATTATCTCATGAATAAGTTACATTGTTCTTTATTTATTAGTTATTAAAATGGCAACTATATGATATATCTATAAATATGATAATCTCATGCATATTTTATATTATTCATTGTCTGTGTCATAGATATGATTAACTTAACTATAAGTTATATTATTCCTTATTTATTTCTTAGTCATTAAAATTAATGGCAATTACAATTAACTATTAACTTTTAATTATATCTATAAGATGACAGACATTTAGTGTTGTTTACTCAGCTGGTTAAAATATTGTATTCTAATGTTTACCTTCTTAATAATATAATATAAATAACCCTCAAAAAATTACAATGTTCACAATCAATCTTAATTTAGGTTGAGCCAATTTAGAACTTAAAACTTTTTGGCAAGAAACAAATAAATTTTGCACTTTTAATATTTCAATTTTAAATGTATTTAATGCACAAATAATACATAAATGTAATATGATAAAGAAAATGCATAATTATATACACTGATACACCTATTTATTATAGATTTACATGCAATTACATACATGAATCTAACATTGCATGTCTGTTGCTAATTTATTGTTCTTTGGACATACGATGTTATAGATAAAGCCATGCAATCATTCAGTTGTTCATTTTTTTATCCTGGATATGAACTTTGATGTCAGAAATATTCATTGTTGAGAAATCACTTTTGAGAAGATATGTTGATTTAAAGCAGTAGTTTAACCACTGAAAACATTTTTAACCTTCCACAATTCTGTGATCTTAACGTTTGCTGTTTGTCTAATTAAGTCTTGTTTGTATTTTTATATTACTATAACTTCCTTTATTTTCCTTTTGTTGTTATTTTTTTCAATTTGCAATATTTTTAAATTATTCACTATTCATATTATTATTATTATTATTATTATTATTATTATTATTATTATTATTATTATTATTATTATTATTATTATTATTATTATTATTATTATTATTATTATTATTATTATTATTATTATTATTATTATTATTATTATTATTATTATTATTATTATTATTATTATTATTATTATTATTATTATTATTATTATTATTATTATTATTATTATTATTATTATTATTATTATTATTATTATTATTATTATTATTATTATTATTATTATTATTATTATTATTATTATTATTATTATTATTATTATTATTATTATTATTATTATTATTATTATTATTATTATTATTTTTTTTTTTTTTTTATTATTATTATTATTATTATTATTATTATTATTATGGCAAATTTAAAAAAAAAAAAAAAAAAGGAAAAAAAGGAAGCCATTCTACTATACAAATACAAATAAGACTTAATCAACAGACAAGCAGCAAACGTTATGATCACTGTATTGTGGGAAGGTTATCCTTTCAAAGTGTTAGTTGACAAAGACTGGGAGGATAGTCAAAAGAGCTTTTAAGTGGATAAAATTATTAAAGTTATACTTTACATATATCCTATTACTGTATTTATACATATTCAATTATAAGATTACACAATATCATCATCATCATCATCATCATCATCAACCATTATCAATCCACTGCAGGATGAAGGTCTCTGCAAGTTTAATCCATCTTCTCCAATCTTTAGCTTCTCTTCTCCACAACACCCCTGCACATTTTCTTATTTCATCCATCCATCTCACATGTGGTCTCTTTCTGGGTATTTTACAATCTCTAGGAATCCCGTTTAAAATTTCAATTGTCCATCTATTATCATCTCTTCTAACAATATGTCCAGCCCAACTCCATTTCAATCTTTTAATTTTTTCAATAAGGTCAGTACACCTGCTTGTTGTCTTACCCATACATTGCATTTTCGATCTCTTCTTGTTACTCCCAACATACATCTCTCAATACTCCTTTGAGTGGTCTGAAGTCTCTATATTGCTCTTCTATTAAGTGTCCAAGTCTCAGATCCATAAGTCAGAACTGGTAAAACACATTTGTTAAAAACCATCCTTTTCAAACCCATAGGCATATTTCCTTTTAGTATCAAGTTATTTCTACCAAAAGCACTCCAACCAAGTTTAATTCTATGATTAATTTCCTCCATTATGTTTCCATCTGTATTAATAATCTGACCAATGTATTTGTAACTATTAACTTCTTCTAATTCTTCATAATCAATCTTCATTTTCATATTTTGAGCAAATCGATTAAACATTACTTTAGTCTTTTTAACATTTATCTTTAGTCCTACTTTTCTACTTTCATCTGCTAACTCCTGCAACATTTCCTGCAGCTGTGAAGCATTATTTGCAAAAACAACTACATCATCTGTGAAATCTAAATGACTTAAATATTCTCCATTTACTTTCACTCCTTTAGTTTCCCATTTTAATCCACAAAATACTTCTTGCAGCACTGCTGTAAAAAGTTTTGGAGATATGGAGTCACCTTGTCTTACACCTTTCTCAATGTTGATTTTTCCAGTATCATTATGTAATGCTGTTGCATTTTTATAAATATTCTTTAAAATATGACAATATCCTGGATTTATACCTTGATGATCCAATGCTTTAATCAGTGAAGAAATGTGTATAGAATCGAATGCCTTTTCATAATCTACAAATCCAAAACATAATGAAAACTCATATTCATTTGTCCTTTCTATGACTTCTCTCAATACCTGGATATGATCTATTGTACTAAAACCACTTTTAAATCCAGCTTGTTCTCTTGGTTGGTGGAAATCCAAAGTTCTCTGTAGACGAGTTGTAATTATCTTGGTAAAAATTTTATATAAAACTAATAAAAGGCTGATAGGTCTGTAATTTCTAATATCTTCTTTATCACCTTTTTTAAATATTAATATTATTACTGCATTCTTCCAATCTTCTGGTACATCTTTATCATTTAGACATTTGGTATATAATTTTGCTAAAATTGTTTTTATTTCTTCACCTGCTTCTTTTAATATATCAATTATAATTTCATCATTTCCTGGAGCCTTTCCTTTCTTCATACATTTAATTGCATGTCTCACTTCTTCATTTAAAATTCTGGGCAATTCGGAAGATGTAATAGATATAGGAGGTACTTGTTCTTTATTACTATATAATTCTTGATAAAAATCTTCTACCAATTTCATGATGTCATCTCTCTTTTTAGTAATAATGCCATCTTTTTTCTTATTGCAGATATAAATATCCTACCAATACCAAAATGTTGTTTAACATTCTTGAGACTTTTACTTTCTTCTACAGCTTTCC
Source organism: Epiperipatus broadwayi (assembly GCA_028023455.1). Taxonomy (NCBI): domain Eukaryota; kingdom Metazoa; phylum Onychophora; class Udeonychophora; order Euonychophora; family Peripatidae; genus Epiperipatus; species Epiperipatus broadwayi. The sequence goes on along the minus strand of JAQFVV010007139.1, from coordinate 83,113 downwards.
TTGCTATTTCACAGTTATACTTTCTTATATCATTTTCAACACACACACACACACACATATATATATATATATATAATTACAGCAATAATGATGATGTAGATATATGATAAATATGATATTCAGAGAATGCCTATGATATATGGCAAGTATTAAACCAATCTAAAAATTCTGTTTACATAAGGATTCTTGTGATAATCTGAATTTGAATTGAAACATGTAGACTGATATACATTCGTTATTCAGATTAAGGCCTGCAGTATTTTATACTTTTAGCTTTAATCAAAGGTTATGTGTTTAATGTAAATATTAAATTAAAGCTGGTATCTATCCTATACTCTAATCTGATCTCTCGTTACTTTTGTGTTTGTGTGTTTTACGCAGTTCCAGAAAAGATGTATCAGTGAGATGGTACAGACAGAAAGTGCTCTATCAGCGATTATATATATATGAATCATTTTTATAAAAAATATTTTCGTATAAACGTCAAACTTTAAATAATTTTAATAAAACAACAGTAAAAATTATCTATCTATATGCTCATTTTTATTATAATCAAAAATTATCAATATTAGTATTAAAAAATTATGCGCGTTGATATATTCATTTAGTTAGTGTGTACATATGTAAAATATTTGCTTACTTTTTTATGTGATCCAGTCGTTCCCGTTCCGATTCTATATATTTGTTTACCAACATAGGAATTTGGTTTTCTGTTTCTAATAAAATTTCCATTTGTGCTGTCGATGTGAAAAGTTCTTTGTTAACAACTTTTGAAATAAAAAGTGAATACATAAAGACGATATTAAGAATAAAAGCTGCAAATTGCTTCATCATGATAATTATCCGATTTTATTAACAGTAATAAATAACTATATCATAATAAATTCTAGAGTTCAATACAAGTTTTATTTATTTTAATTATCTCAATGAAAGTTGATTTTAATTCAGAATTTTGGAAAATTCCCGTGTGGACGCCATGTTTGTTTTTAAGTTATAAATTATTTATTAACTAGTCAGAAATAGTTTCAAAAATTGGTCACCGTTTTTCAAATCGCTTAATTAATTGTAAAGTTTAATGCCGTTAAATATTATTAAATCTACGTTTGCTTAAATAATAAGAGTAATTAAATTTAAAAATGTTACTACTTATGTTTACAAGTAGAACAATTTTTAATATTTTAAGTTTTAATATAAAAGTTTATACAATTATATAGCTAAGAACATAAATATAATTACAAATTTATTTATGTTTGGTTTTGAAAATTAACCAGTTTAATAAATATTATTAATTTATTTATTTATATATTAATTTCAATAAATAATATGTGAAGAAAAAATCACGCATGGTGTTAAAAATATAATTAAAAAAATAATATATAAATATATAAAATAATAAAATTTACAGAAATAGTCATATGCACGTTTTTATTTGTACACACAAATATCAATCTCTAAACAATTTAGTAATGAATTGAAGGACATTAACTCCTATTAGATTCTTCGGATATATAATATAATCCAGTGTTACATCGATGAACAAGCTCTATAAGGCATATGCTTCATTTCAGCTATAACAAAAAGACACAAAAGACACATCAAACAGCAAAAATTTATTTTTAAGAAAAATATCACTATTGTATGTATTAAATTTGCTTCTTTTTTAATAATTGCTATTAAAAATCATAATATTAAGAGGCAGAACAATGTAAAATTATTTATTTTCAAATAACATTGCTAATTAATGAAAAAAAAAACAATATCTGCAGAGGTAGTGTCAAATTCAACACATTTTCATATTAGTGATATTTAAATAAATTCATAGTTCTATGTTTGATGATATCTCATGACATTTCATAAAAACAGTTGTCTGAAATCATTAAACAATTGTTTTATTTTATTTTATTAACATAGTAATAAACATAATATTATATAATGAATTGAGGGCATTAGTAAGTCTTTATAATGTATCAATTTACTATATTATTTTCAATTTCAGTAAAAAAGTTTGTATAGCTCTTATCTACGTTGAATTAGTCATTGTTACATGAATTTTAATAATCTACAGTTATAGTCTGATTTGAGAGACACAAACTTTTTTGTAAATGTTGTTACATATATCAGATCCATAGATTCAAGATAATAACTAGCTGTAAATTTGTATCTGATTAAAACTTAGCAATAATGTTTAAGTCATCAGTTTGTTCATAACACATTTGTAATTCATTAATAAAATGCATCAGAAAAATTATGTGAATGTATGTTGCTAATTAAAGTATATATCTGAGGTGGATGGTGTCAAAGTTGTGAGTGTAGTGAGTTTGACAATGGTAAATAAAAATGTAACAATTATGAAAATAACTTATAGTTTGTAATTGAAAATAAATTTTAAAAAAATCATGTATTTTTTATGTAAATGTAGTAAATGCAAATTTGCATTGCTTTATCTATTTGTTTATTTCATTAAAAAGTAGTAATGAATATATAATTCTGATATATATATATATGAAAAAAAAAAAAAAAACAAGTTAAAAAACTTGCTAACGCTTGTATTTATGTCAACAGATGGCGTTCTACCAAAAACACCATCAAGCGTATGTTTCCATAAACATCAGATAGAGATAGTTAGAGATAGTGAATGCATACTCTGACGTTTATGGAAACATACGCTTGACGGTGTTTTTGGTAGAACGCCATTTGTTGACATATATATATATATATTTCATATGATGTAATTAGAATCCATTATGTTGCCTTAATAAAATACTTTAATAAAAATATAAACAAATATTATAGACAACTACATTAATAAATATTTAATTTATTACATCGAATTGATTTTCGTTCAAAATGAACCTTTTTAAGATGTTAGAATAAATCAAAAAGTCACGCGTTATATTAATGTAGAACACATATTGTTCAAATTAAATCCTAAAAATTATTAAAATTTTTAATGTTTAACTGACGACTTTCAACTCAAATTCACGGATTCCTGGTGCAAAATTCAGAAACTTAGCATCCTTTAACCTTAATAATAAAGGCTTCATAAAAATTATGACAAATCAAGGACACAGTTTATAAAATTTACCATCAACAATCAGAAGACACGGATGACACCAAATGTCTGTAGAGTTAAAAGAAATCAGATGGCATATATTCAATACAGCAGTTTTCTTAATCTTGTTTATAAAAAATCTTTAAATAAACTAAAAGATATTATTTCCACTGAAATATATAAAAACTTGCATTTTTCTTTAGTAGTCTAAAGTCATTTCTTCGTTAATATTAATACTTCTATGACGTTCTAATTTAAAAACATTTCTAAAATTTTCTTCAATAATATTTTGTATGATGGAATTAGAATCCATTATGTTGCCTTAATAAAATACTTTAATAAAAATATAAACAAATATTATAGACAACTACATTAATAAATATTCAATTTATTACATCGAATCGATTTTCGTTCAAAATGAACCTTTTCAAGATGTTAGAATAAATCAAAAAGTCACGCGATATATTAACATAGCACACATATTGTTCAAATTAAATCCTAAAAATTATTAAAATTTTTAAAAATTGTTAAAATTATTAAAATTTTTAATGCTAAGTTTCTGATTTAGTTTATTTAAAGATTTTTATAAACAAGATTAAGAAAACTGCTGTATTGAATATATGCCATCTGATTTCTTTTAACTCTACAGACATTTGGTGTCATCGTGTCTTCTGATTGTTGATGGTAAATTTTATAAACTGTGTCCTTGATTTGTCATAATTTTTATGAAGCCTTTATTATTAAGGTTAAAAGATGCTAAGTTTCTCAATTTTGCACCAGAAATCCATGAATTTGAGTTGAAAGTCGTCAGTTAAAAATTAAAAAAATTAATAATTTTTAGGATTTAATTTGAACAATATGTGTGCTATGTTAGTATATCGCGTGATTTTTTGATTTATTCTAACATCTTGAAAAGGTTCATTTTGAACGAAAATCGATTCGATGTAATAAATTAAATATTTATTAATGTAGTTGTCTATAATATTTGTTTATATTTGTTTATATTGGAGTGTGCCAATTATATCGGTCGGGAAGATCAGAGTTATACCATATCTGAATACAAGGGCACCACCAGGCCATTCGAACCTGGAAAATTTATATAGTAGGCAGATACTTACTGTTAACATCCAATTTTTACACATATATTTTATTATGACCATTAGCCCATGTCACTAGCTCAAGAAGATGCAGAGATTTAATATAAAATTTCTTAAAAATATATTTTTAAGATTAAAAAAATAAAATAAGCCACTGCCAGTAATAACACACATAAATTATTTATTAATGCACATATATAAATATTTGAAATTGAGGAATAAAATTTATCTTGATTTTAATATTAATTTTAAATTGGTTATTATTTTTTAAATTTAAATTATTATTTAAGAAAGTCTGCACAGATTAACATTTTAATAAGTTTTACTTTAGAATGTTGAGTATAGATAGGCTATATAGATTGCTCATTTAAAAACTTTTCAAAAGAAACAAACATTCAACCTCAGACTAAGTGTTTGCAGCCAACCCAACACCTTCTTCCAGATGTATAGATGCAACCAATGTCAATATGAAGATGCTAGTATAAAACCAAACTGACAGGAATGTGCATCTAACAGCATGATATTATTTGAAGGACATGATCCTTGTCCAGTACAGGAATATGTGTGGCTGGCAAAGGCATCATGTATATAAAACATTTAAAAGAGATATGCTACATATGGCGGAGATTGGTCTACCTACCAACTTACAGTTCCTATCCATAGAGCTAAAAGGGGTCAATGTCACAGGAAATACATTTGCATCTATTGCAATGCAATGACTATATCTTTGGGTCATGCATTTAATTGGGCTTTGCCTTGTATGCTAAACATGCTTCACATTACATTGATTTAAACACCATATATCTCTCTACTAGCATTGACATAACTACAAGACAAATAATCTACAACTAAACCCCTTCAAAATAAACATAAACAATTAAAATATAAAGTTGTTACATGAAAATTGCTGAGGGAAATTTACAATAAAGTAAACCCAATGGCACTCATCATAAGGTGCTACATTGACAACCACAACTTAAAAAATATACCAGTAAATACGTTTAGACACTCAGTATGAGTTGTCATATTTACAGATATATATATATGAAAATAAAACAAAACTAAATATTAAAGAATCTATGCAGCTATCTACACCCAACTTAAATTTAATACATTTTAGTTAACAGATAAAAATAAATAACCTAGTTAAATACATCATAAATAAAAAAATGGAAATGATTGAAATAGCAAACTTATATAAAAATAAATATTAATACTCGATTCAGAGTTCTATTCTTGGTCAGATAAGAGGCCTTTATTTATTATTATTATTATTATTATTATTATTATTATTATTATTATTATTATTATTATTATTATTATTATTATTATTATTATTATTATTATTATTATTATTATTATTATTATTATTATTTATTATTATTATTATTATTATTATTTATTATTATTATTATTATTATTATTATTATTATTATTATTATTATTATTATTATTATTATTATATTATTATTATTATTATTATTATTATTATTATTATTATTATTATTATTATTATTATTATTATTATTATTATTATTATTATTATTATTATTATTATTATTATATTATTATTATTATTAGGTGGAGGTGTTTTATTGGCAGTTAAAAACAACATTGTAACAAAGCAAATAAATATAGAACTAAATTTTTTTGATTCTATTTGGATTGAAATGGTATTAGGATCTCAATTGTTTTTGGTTGGGAATATATATATTCCTCCTTATATTAATATAATTGAACTAAATAATGATTTGGAGAAATTGGAAAAATATTTACTTAATTATAAGCACAATATTTTGATCTGTGGTGACTTTAATGCCCAATATGTAATGACAGCAGATGAAATAACTGGATTATGCAGTAATGAAATAAATAAAGGACAAAGAATTATAGAATTTATGAATGTAACTGGTGTAGTGCAAAGAAATCAGTTAAAAAATAATAATGGATGTGTTCTAGATTTTATATTAATTAACTTTAGTGACATAGATGTGAGGCATAGTGTACAGCCATTATTGAAGGAAGACTCTCATCATCCAGCAATTGAGTTTTTTGTTTATGTCAAACACATATCATTAAATAAGGGTATGATAACTTCAAATAGAAATTATAAACTTGGTGATTATTATAATTTATATTGTGACATCAAGTATGCTGATTGGGACCAAATATATTGTTCCCCAAATGTAAATGAGGCAGTATATCTATTTCAAAAAATTATGCAAAACATTTTAAACAATAGAATACCATTATGCTATGAATCATCTAAAAATATCCTCCTTGGTTCTCTAAGAAATTGATTTGTATTTACAAAAGAAAACATAAGCATCATAAGTTGTTTAAGAAATCAGGATCAGTAATATGTTATAATAACTTTATAAATTTTAGAAGATTATTTAAAACCATAGAAAAAATTGATTTCAAAAGATATATTGAGAAACTAGAGGACAACATAAAGTGCAATTCAAATTACTTTTGGTCATTTATTAAAAAGCATTCCGGTGTAAAAAATAAAATGTCAATTGACAATGGGAGTCTTACAGCTGATGATTTTGCCAACTACTTCTTATCATGTACAGAGAAAAATGTGACATCTAAATCACATATAGTTAAATCTGCTTTTAAAATTAAATGATTTTATAGTTATTGACTCATTAAATTATAATGACATTTTATTAGCAGTAAAACAGCTTAAAAATAAAAAAAGTTTTGGATATGATATGCTACCTGTTTTTATTTATAAAGGATGTGCGGAACTGCTAGCTCCAGTGCTTTGTTATATTTTTAATATCTCTTTACAGCAAGGTATTTTTCCTGATTCGTGGAAAGTTGCAAAAGTTATACCAATACCAAAAGTCAAATCAAATGATGTTAGTAATTATAGACCTATTTCATTATTATGTATAGCTGGAAAAATCTTTGAAAAATGTGTGTATAATAAAATAATAGATAAAGTATGTAATTCTTTATCTAAAACACAACATGGCTTTATCCCAGGTAGATCTGTTGAGACTAATTTGATAAATATTCAAGATGCTATTGCAAATGCAATTGATAACAGATTACAGCTAGATGTGATTTATTTTGATTTAAGCAAAGCATTTGACCGAGTAGATCACTCTAGATTGATTAGTAAGTTGCACACGATTGGTTTTAGTTGTGAACTTTTGCAATGGTTCATATCTTTTGTCTCAAATAGACCTAATTTTGTATCTTTTGGGTCTGCAAAATCATACACATATTTTAGTAATGCTGGAGTGCCTCAAGGAAGCATACTTGGACCATTGCTTTTTTCAGTTTATTCTTTGGATATAGAGCAGTGTGTAAGTGGTTCTGACATTCTCTGCTTTGCAGATGATATTAAACTGTATAAAACTATTAAGAATTTTGATGATCAGAAGATTTTGCAGTCTGATATCAAAAAATTTCAGGATTGGTGTGTGGGAAACTATATGGAAATTAACATTGGAAAAAGTTGTGTCATATCGTTTTCTAAAAAATCATCTACAAGTCTGTTTAATTATACACTAAACTCAAAAAGTATTTTAAGAAAAGAAGATCATAAAGATTTAGGTATTATTTTTAATAATAATGGAACATTTGATAATAATATTCAAAATATTATTACAAAAAGTTATAAAATAATGGGTTTAATTCTCAGAAACTGTCAAATGTTTAAGAGAAATACATGTGTGTATTTGTTTCATACATTGGTCTTACCTATTTTAAATTATGGATCTTTGATCTGGAACTCATCTAAATTAAATAATAGATTAGTACTGGAAAAGGTTTATAAAAAATTTTTCAGATACATTAAATCAGAAATAATATGTGACAACAATGCACTCTACAAAAGACGAATCTATACTGATATGAAGTATTTAAAAAAAATTACATCAGGTATAATAGATGTGAGAAGTTGCCAGATCTGAACATTATCATTTAAGGTGAAGATAAAGGATACAAGATCAAAAAATTTGTATAATATTCCAAAATTTAAAAGTGAAACATTAAAAAATTCAGCATTAGTAAGATTACCTAGATTGTACAATAAGTACTTTAATACTGTTAATATATTTGAAACAGATGATAGAACATTTAGAACTACTGTGCAAAAAACTCTGCAAATGCTTTGTGAACTAGATTAGCTGTGCATTTTTGTTTGGATGTAAAATCTGTTAAATGTACTATATTAAATTAAATAAATTAAATTAAATTATTATTATTATTATTATTATTATTATTATTATTATTATTATTATTATTATTATTATTATTATTATTATTATTATTATTATTATTATTATTATTATTATTATTATTATTATTATTATTATTATTATTATTATTATTATTATTATTATTAATTTTATGGATTGTCTACTTATTGAAGTTATATTTATTTAAAAGAAAGTTCAGTTGGTAAAAGTTTATACTTTACATAAAACAATCATTTAATTAATAAAACAATCATTTCCATTTGCTAAGATGATAGAAATTGACATTTATTTCTATTTTTAAAAATATTAATCTTTATATCTTTACTTTAAAAAAATACTTTCAAGTACTTTTTTTTTAAAAAAGTAGTAATTTTAAAGTTTTCCATCTGTGTGACAATATATATGTTCAATATAACTCTTAGTTTTCAGTTTTTAAGTGAAGTTTTTTTTAAAAATAAATAAATTTTTATTTACAATCTTTTTATTTTAATTTTAAAATAATGTAACGGTTTATGTATACCATTACAATATATATATATATATATATTGTAATGGACAGTAAAATACTATCAACAGTCCTTTAAGAATGAATTATATATTTAGGTTATATACTCATCCATACCTCTAAAGATCTGACAGATACTGACAGCTAAAAGAATGATTAGCATTTCACAATTTTGAGTTAGATAAAAGAATTCAATCACTGCTCTTAAAGTATACAATGTTTCATGAACACTCAGATGATCATCACAATTCAGTCTCTCTAAGCTACTACAACCCATAATAGTTTTCTGCAAACACTATTACACTGCCTGCTTACATCCAAGTCTTAGGGGCTATTATTATAAAATATTGCCTTGCTCATCTTTGGGAGTCTTAGAGACAAATATTATACATATATAAAAAAGAACTATACCTTACTCTCTCTAGAGTCTTAAAGGTAAAATCATGGCAGGACTAGTGTTAACTGCTTCATGATAAATAGTAACTAACATAATAATTTGGCTTGGAGCAGTGAATGAGATCAATCAGTCACAAGTGACATGAATACATCACATCCTCAAGACAAAGATCAAAATTCCCATCCAACATCAATACTTGCAACAGAACCAACCAAACTTCAACAATCAAATATCCAATCCAACATTAATAATTATAGATTTTCTACAACAAAATATGTAACGGACCGTAAAACCATTTAGGATGGTACACCCAGAGCCTTCTCTACTTACAGGTCGTATTACTACTCAGGGTTCTAACTCAGTGTAGACATTTTCCTTTAACTCTGCTCAAGGATGGATTTAAATAGGATGGCAATAATATGACCTCTATATAGATCCTTAATGGCTATTGCTAATAATATATTTTAAAAAATGTATACATGTATAATAGCTACTCTTGTGAGTGAAGTATGAATGATGCTTAATAATCTAGAGACCAGAGAAACAAAGATTTTAACTTCAAACAACAAATATTTATTTATGAAATTGGGGTTAGATTTATAATATTTATGAATTAATAAAATACATACATGGATATAATAAAATATTGATTCATCTTTACTACAATAAGACTAGCTATGATTTAAATATTAACATATCAATTGAAATAAAAATTATAAAATTATAGTGCATAATGTACAATAAAATATCAATTATTTTAAATATGAAATTATATTACTAGATGTCCCATTATTATTTTGTTTATGTCCTTTAAATGTATCTTAAGGTTATGTCCATGAATTGCTAATTTGTGTATTGTGGATATAGTTCATTCATAAGGCTGTTAATCATTTAAACAAAAAAATGTTATATATATTTACTTATTAATTAGTTTGATTTTAATATATGTCTAATAAATGTAACTATTTAAGATCTTACCTTTTGTCTTGTAAGTCATTGTCCAGTTTAATTTAAGCATTCAATTACGTTAATATTTTATTTACAAACATATATAATATATTTATGTATACTTGAGTTGTGTATTTGTATTTTTCTCTCCCTATAAAAATCTATCAAATGGGTTCCTTTTTAAAAAATGTTTGCTACAAATGAATAAAAGGGTGAGAAAAATTCATAATTCAACTCTCAGTATACATTTAAAAAAAATATTTAAAGCATACAATTAAATGAAATTTCGGGATTCCTTAAAACAATAACAAGTTAAATTTTCAAGAGCAGCTTCAGTATTCTTATCAGATAATGTCTTTCTTTTATTCACATATATTAAATCATGTTAAACATTCCAAGCATTAACAATTCCCATGACGAAATTGAATTCCTGGGCATTTGATTTTAAAGCTATGCATTTTCAATTCCATCTCCAGATCTTTCCACATTGATTTAAACATTAAATATATACCAATGAATATTTTCCTCCATCACCTGCCAATGACACCAAGGAGATAGAAAAATCTCCTGACACTTAATTAGCAAAAGTGCATCGTTAGATATTATTTACACATGTTAAATATAAATCTTTTTCCAAGGCTTGCGTTATAATATAAAACAAACGCTATTTCTATGCAGTTTTTATTTATATATATATGAGACACATGATAAAGATTTTACTTTAAAAGTAATAAAAATTAGTGTTAATAAAGTTCTATTTCATCATTAGTTGATTTTATTTTTTTCAAGAAACATTTTATAGTAATTATATTTTTGACAACGATAAATAACTATGAAGCTCTTAGCATTTATTTGAACGAACAAAAGTTTATCAATTAAACAATGTCTTTTTTCCTTTTTTAAAATATTTTACACTAATAAATAATAAAGTTCCTAATATTAAACAGTTTATTTTAATAACAAAAGGAAATCATAATAACTAATATAATAACAATTAAAATATTCTCATTCTACAACTTTACTTTCACGTACTTCATTTGAACAAAAAAAAAAAAAACAACTACTAAAAATTCCTGTTGCTTAGTTATTTTTCCACATTCCAAAATCAACAAAGGTTTATTCTTTTTTTTCTCTTTTAAACAAAAGAAACGTGGTTAATAAAATATGTCAAATATTTTCTTTATTATTTTTGTCACGTCATGATTTAAAATCTACATTCATGTATAAATGTGTGTCTGTATGTATTTTATTTTACATTTAATAAAAAAAAATGTTCATTCCTTCATGAATGTATGGTTATGTTTGTGTGCATATATATATATGTGTGTGTATGTCTCCAAATATCTAAAAAAATCATGTTTTAAAAGTTGGCTGCCTATTTAATCTTTATACATTTTATCCTAAAACATCAGTTACTTATTATTATTTTTTATAAGGATTGGGCATCACCTTACATTTCCTCTAACCTTAGAAGGTTAAAATTTAGACCATTGTCAAAATTTTAGCACATAAACAAAGGTTTGGATGGTTATTGTGTTGGATAATTTTATTCTTTTTAAATAGGGAGAATTCTAATGCTGTCGTACTTATTTTAATTTACTCATTAATATACATTTGCTTTTTTACATTACTCATTTTTTTAGATTCCTATCCTTATCTCTTTCATCTTAACATTGTTCCTATTATCTTTACCAGAATTACTAACTATGTGACGGTTGAATACTCTGAATTCGATGGTTAAGTGTCTTTGTTCCAGAAGGCACATATTTGGGTCCATCAGCCTATATCCTGCTCCCTGGGAGTCTTATTGGTAGTCACGTATTTACCTTGCTATGACGTCATTTGCCTGAAGGCATACTACTCTAACCACCCGATTTTTAAGATAATGTCACCTAGTGATTTGCCAACACATGTAATCGCAAAAATTTTGTGGCATATCATGTGATGACGTTACGTCAAAGATCGGTAGATTAGAATAGTATGCCCTCAGGGCAATGTCGTCATAGAAACGAAGAGCTGGGGGAAGGCACGTGGTACAGGCTCATGAGGTCAAACCGGAAACAAACACGTGGTACAGAATAATGCCGGCGGCGTCCATCCTGAAAAAAAAAATGGTAAAATTAATAAATAGGACACAAATTAGAGTGATATGCAGCAAAAAAAGATTAAAAATAATATATACATCATGAATAATTAACTAAAATTGGATGCAAAACATGAAAATGTAAGATAAATATCACTACAAAATTAATAAGTAAAAACTGCGAGTCCACAAATCATGAAAAAATTAATAAATAGGACACAAATTAGAGTGATATGCGGCAAAAAAAGATTAAAAATAATATATACATCATGAATAATTAACTAAAATTGGACGCAAAACATGAAAATGTAAGATAAATATCACTACAAAATTAATAAGTAAAAACTGCGAGTCCACAAATCATGAAAAAATTAATAAATAGGACACAAATTAGAGTGATATGCGGCAAAAAAAGATTAAAAATAATATATACATCATGAATAATTAACTAAAATTGGACGCAAAACATGAAAATGTAAGATAAATATCACTACAAAATTAATAAGTAAAAACTGCGAATCCACAAATCATGAAAAAAAAAATTAATAAATAGGACACAAATTAGAGTGATATGCGGCAAAAAAAGATTAAAAATAATATATACATCATGAATAATTAACTAAAATTGGACGCAAAACATGAAAATGTAAGATAAATATCACTACAAAATTAATAAGTAAAAACTGCGAGTCCACAAATCATGAAAAAATTAATAAATAGGACACAAATTAGAGTGATATGTGGCAAAAAAAGATTAAAAATAATATATACATCATGAATAATTAACTAAAATTGGACGCAAAACATGAAAATGTAAGATAAATATCACTACAAAATTAATAAGTAAAAACTGCGAGTCCACAAATCATGAAAAAATTAATAAATAGGACACAAATTAGAGTGATATGCGGCAAAAAAAGATTAAAAATAATATATACATCATGAATAATTAACTAAAATTGGACGCAAAACATGAAAATGTAAGATAAATATCACTACAAAATTAATAAGTAAAAACTGCGAGTCCACAAATCATGAAAAAAAAAATTAATAAATAGGACACAAATTAGAGTGATATGCGGCAAAAAAAGATTAAAAATAATATATACATCATGAATAATTAACTAAAATTGGACGCAAAACATGAAAATGTAAGATAAATATCACTACAAAATTAATAAGTAAAAACTGCGAGTCCACAAATCATGAAAAAATTAATAAATAGGACACAAATTAGAGTGATATGCGGCAAAAAAAGATTAAAAATAAAAAATACATCATGAATAATTAACTAAAATTGGACGCAAAACATGAAAATGTAAGATAAATATCACTACAAAATTAATAAGTAAAAACTGCGAGTCTACAAATCATGAAAAAAAAAATTAATAAATAGGACACAAATTAGAATGATATGCGGCAAAAAAAGATTAAAAATAATATATACATCATGAATAATTAACTAAAATTGGATGCAAAACATGAAAATGTAAGATAAATATCACTACAAAATTAATAAGTAAAAACTGCGAGTCCACAAATCATGAAAAAATTAATAAATAGGACACAAATTAGAGTGATATGCGGCAAAAAAAGATTAAAAATAATATATACATCATGAATAATTAACTAAAATTGGATGCAAAACATGAAAATGTAAGATAAATATCACTACAAAATTAATAAGTAAAAACTGCGAGTCCACAAATCATGGAAAAAAAAATTAATAGGACACAAAATAGTGATATGCGGCAAAAAAAAAGATTAAAAATAATATATACATCATGAATAATTATATATAAAGTCAGTGGTGGCTATTGATTTCAAGAAATTAATATTAATTTAATTCATATAAATGTATTTGCAGATTTTAGAAGTTAGCGCTATTATTTAATTAATCAAAAAAAAAAACACATTTCTAAGAAAATAGATTTTTACTTAGTTTTTGAAAATAACACTGTACAATAATTATCAAATTCTGATTTTATTTCCCCAGACTGGCAGGAACCTGCTATACTAAGAATAATAAATTTGTTTTTAAAAACTACTAGGTTAATTACCCTCTGAAAAATAAGGAGGGTTTTCTTTTATTAAAAGAGATAGCGTAAGCATTTGCGATTCTGGGGGGAAATTATCGACATATAATTTAGTATCTGAAAGTATAAAATATAATAATGAAAATAAAATATTGCCGCATAGACGTGAAATTAAGAACTAATAATTATTCAGGAGAGGTTTAATGTAGGAGAGATTACAGCTAAGTTATATAGAGAGAGAACAAGGTACAATTAACAAAAAGGTAAGAACTTTACAGATTGATTCATAACTAATATTAAATTTTACAAATGAAAGATTAAGTCATCTTAAAAGTACTATATAAATTTAAAAAAATTATCATAAAGCAAAACTGCAAATCTACAAATAACTGCGAGTCTACTAATATTAATTTTCTTTTTTAAAAAACGTATCTTAAAGTGCGAGTCCTGAATTAATAATTCTGCAAGTATTCAAATAATAATTTTGTCGTCTTAAAAAAAAACCTATCATAAAGTGATCTTAAAAGTACTATATAAACATATCAATATTTTGTTAGTGGAAATAACTACGAATAAAAACTACTGTAATTTATAAGTAAAATAAAAGATGAATATCACAACAAAATGTGTACTTACCCAAATAACGATTACTGCGGTGGAGTAAACTGGCTTATATGTTGTAGAATTGCACCAAAATAACCGTCTTTGTAGGTCCGCCTCCACATAAATTCTGTCAAATAGGAGTCTAAGTGTAGACGTGCAGTTCCTCTGTGCTTCTTATTCCTCCATTTGACTAAACCCCACAACCTTTCAACATTTTGCGTGTGAACGCCAGTTGTGGGGTCTACAAAATTATATGTGTGGTTAACTCGATGGTGCTCATATCCAGCCAGCTCCAATTCTTCTGTTTTATACCCTTTCCAGCAATCACTATAAATAGTAGTGCCTTGGTGCACATTCTCCAAAATGGCTTGCATGAGACTGGACGCACTTCTATCTGCAACGGCTATTATAAAGCATTCATCTGTTTGTCTGCAGATACCGCCAAATACCCATTGCTGTGGAAGTACTCTGCCGGCATTGTTCTTACATTTGGAGAATAGAGTTTCGTCTATTTCCACAATTGTGTTAGGGCCTCCGATTTTCCGCCTTTCATTATGTAGCAGCTTCCATGCGCATACTTCGCGGAGATAGTTGTTCCAGTCAATCACAGTCTTGTCCGCCATTTCTAACTGGTCAGCACAAAATTGGATCGACGTTAATTCTCTGGACCAACAATATATAAAATGGAGAGCCGTTACGAAGGATATTCTGGAGCCTTCAAACCACGTGCCTTTTCTTATGGGAGTTTTTTTAAGACAATCCTTCAAATTGCACTGCCACTGTTTTTCAGTACCATGGATGTACTTCTTCATCTCATGGCCGTTTTCGCACAATTTAACCCGGTGTAAAACTCCTTCTTGTTGGAAGAAAGCTATCGCCTCTTCTTCAGATTTTGGGAGATCCCACAACTTTACATCCCTTGTTTCAATATTAGCCATTTTGATGTCTAAAAATGGAAAATCCGGAAAATTAATAAAATATAAAATACATCCACTTAATATCATAGAAGAAATAACATGTAAATTACTTACAATTTTGTTGAGAAAGTAATTTCTTTTAAAAAAATGGTAAAAAAATTGCTCACTGTGGTAAAAAAATTGCTCACTGGAAAAAAACGCTGTTGCTCTATAAAATACGATGCAACAAATAGGAAGAAATCCAGTTTTAAATCTCGCAGGTCGAAAAAAATCTCGTGGACCAAAAAATCAAATATCTCGAATTAGTCATATCAGCATTTCCGGTGATACAAAGATTGGATAATTACAGCTGTATGCCTTCAGGATTATGATGTCATAGCAATGTAAAAAAAAAGTAAAATGTCTAGAATTATCATGTCAGTGTCTTCGTTGCCATGACAACGTTCATGTGTTCTTCCGACGATGCAAATATCGGATAATTACAGATGTGAGCCTTCAGGCTAAATACGTCATTGCAAGGTAAATACTGGACTACCGTCTTATTGGATTTTTATAAGAGCTGAATGAAATATGGAATACCCACATTGTATGAATCAATTCCCACATCTCAGCCAATTCTAAGACACCTCAATAAAATGTTTCAACATTAATTTGAGTGCATCCTCATCATATCTACCTACTCTAGCTATTTACTCACAAACAATGCTGTCTTTCTCCTTACAATATACTTGCATATACCCATTTACATTTTTTTTATAAACTTCACTTTCATCTAATCATGATCATCTATTTATGAATAACTAAGCTTCTGTATTTGGCAATTCTTCTTGACAACCACTGTATGGCTTTAATATCCGAGCATTATAACTTCCTTTTATCTCTCCATCAATATTTAACCAAAATGCATTTGGACCAGCTTGTTTCACAATAGCATATGGTCCAGCATATTGTTGACAAAATTTATGATAAACATTATCCAATGGTTTACTTGGGTTATGTGTTCTCACAAAAACCTTGTCTCCAATCTTAAAGTGATGTCTATTTTCTTCCCCTTCTTATTTCTAAAATTAGATTTATTAATTAATTGTTGGTGAGCCATTTGAATTTTAGTTTCTATGTCATAGTGATGACATTCAATTGGAGGTTGGTATTTTACAAATAACTAAGGAATTGATTGGTTAAAATATAGTTGGATGGGTGCGAATCCAGTAGATTCATTTGCACCCCAATTTATATAATTCAGTACCCGTTCTGTCTGCTTCACCCACCCACTATTATTTTTATAAGATTTAATAGTCAAAAGTAAACTTAACATTTTTTTTCTTTTATATACATATATACTCACTTAACATTATTTACAGGGTTTAATCATTAAGAAAGTCCATTTTTATGTTCCATGTTGTAATCATGAAGTCTGTCCCTTAATTTGTGCCTTTCTCTTTTTAAGGACTTTCATTCACTTTCATTCACATATTCAATAAATGTGAAGGGACCTTCATAAGTGTTGCAAATCTTATGGAAACTGGGACCTTTCTGTTTCTTTGTAGGGAGTATAGTTGACTCCAGTAACATCTGGCAACTGTCTATGACTTGGTCATCTTCCTGATTATGAAGAGACTTGTGCCATAATACACATTCAAGATGAACAAGTGTATTGACTTCATTTGTCCTTTCAAAGTTGGCTTCACTATTGGGACAATTTTTTTGTGTGAAAAGCCTTTGAGCATATAATAGCCTTTCTTGGATTTTGCTACTATGTTCATGGAGCTTGTATTTAGAACAAACTTTATGTTCTGAACAGTGGATGCTCACATTAACTTGTTTTGCTTGATCATCTAACATATTAGTTCTCATACTCATCATGGGAAGGATTGAATCAGCATCATTCCAAAATGTTTTTGGGATTGCTCCTCCCAACTTAAAATTGATGGAATGATTTTCTATTAAGTCTTCAGATACTTCTTGAGTCCATATAGCAGGGCATTCATGTACAAGAGAAGTTTCCATAGTAACAGAATATTTAGTACTTCGATTGGATTCAAAAATGAAACTAGGTGTTTTTTTTATATCATTAATATCACAGCTCATACATCTATCCTATTATTAATATCATAAGTTTTAGATTCTATCCTATCTATATTTTCTTTTATACACATTATCTTTGCTTCCAAATTACTATTTATTTGGATCTCCAAATCATCAATATCAGTTTTAGTTACCATAGTAAACTTTATATTCTCTATCTTAGTGGATTTTTGGGCTTGGTGAACTTTCTTAACTTTATTCTGAATTTGAGTGGTAATACTTTCCTTAAATTCAGTATACTGCTCTTGACATTGCAAGTTCACTACATCTATATTTATTCTCATCTCTTCTACATTTCGCTTTAATTCCATACTACTGTTATGCACTTCATTCATCTCCGAAGATAACTTCTCCATGGCTGTAGAAAATTTCATTTCAATGCCATTAATTTTTTTCTTAACCTCCTCATCCAATTTGTCAATATCAGCCTTAGTTACCATGTTGCTTATTTCAGCTTTGATTATATTCATTTGACCACTCATGCTATCCATCTGACCATTCATCAGACCACTCATGGCATCCATCCGACTATTAATGTCAGCCTTAACTATATCTATCTGACTACTTATGCTATCCATCTGACCATTCATCTGACTACTCATGCTATCCATCCTACCATTCACGTCATTCATCTGACTATTCATGGTATCTATCTGACAACTCATGTTGCTTATATCAGCCTTGGTTGCCATATTATTTATCCGACCAATCATATCAGCATGCATGGCATCCATCCACCCACTCATGTCATTCATCTGACCAGTTATGCTATTCATCTGACCCAATAATGTTTGGAGCATCTGCATCATGGTTCCACTATCTTCTGTACCCTGTGTTAGTCCAATTCTAGGTGATTGAGCAGACTGTTCATTTGAATCTCCTTGAATTTGAGATATCATTTGTTTTTCCTCTTGCATTGAAAAAGAATGCTCAGCTCCAACCATTGAACCCCCATACACATTTATGTCTACTGACCCTACTTTTTCCATATTATGATCATGCTCAGCTTCATTGCCACTAACATCCTGTGGCTTTACATTTAATTCTTTATTCATATCTGATAAATACCTACCACTTCTAAGAAACATACAAAATAAACTAAAACTTTTCTTTAAAATATCTACTCTGTGGCAAAATTATTTTTTTCTAAATAATATTCTATAATATGTCATAGTATCTCCTACCAACTTGTGTCTTCTCATGTGATTTTGGTTACCTTAAGTATTTTACACATCATTGGTATTAATGCTGGTTTTATATATTTTTCCCTTTATCTGCTTCACTTGCCTACTCTTATTAGATTCTTGATCATCTATTTAGTTTTGGCCTCTGTTTATCAATTCATACTTTCACTCAGAGTTATTTGAACTTATTGTTGATTGACTAAATCAATTATACCATTAAGTTGCCACACCATTTAAACCATAGGGTTATGTAATTTATAGTTTATTAAATGACTAACTAAAATATGATAAATCAGGTTATACTGAAATTATGGACAATTTCTTATAAATTCAATTTATGTCACACTAAAAATATACAGTAACATATGATAGACTTAACTCTTTAAAGCTCAACACATTGTGTACCAAAATGTAACAGATAAAACTTTTCACACACAGTGAACCTAAGTACTTGAGCTATCAACTTCTTAGTTTATGAATAAATAATTTGTGCGTTATTTTTAAAGATAAAAATTTACCAGTATAAGTACAAAAAAAAGCAAAAGCTTACTTGCTCTGGAATTTTCCTGGGTTTAAAGCAGTACTTATTCAAATAAAAACTTATCTCCATGGTTTTAATTTCCTTCTCCACTATGAATCCTAGGAAATATGCGGTTGTGGAAAAGGCTTAAAATGATAGCAAGGTTTTAAGATTTCTTATTCAAACATTTTTAGACAGCAAGTATTCTACTTCCATACAATTAGATTTCAAAATTTTGTTGATTTTTAATTTTTTTATTATTTTAAATCAGAGCAGAGGTTTGTGTTTACTTGGTTCTTGTTTTTCTTAATTAGTCCACCCCCTTACAGCTGGGTTAGAACATATATAGCTTTCATTATAATGCATTCTGGGAGTGAATTAGCCAATAATTTTGATATGCATAATTAGTATTACCTTCTCTGGCTTTATTTTTAATAACTATCCATTATTATTTAAGACAGCTTTGTGTTTAGTACTAAAAATATGCTTAAATAATTGACTATAATGATTTATTTTACAAGATTTATAAATTTGATTTAATTGTTTCTTTCAATTGCTATTCACAACTATTAAAATAGCAATGTATTTATCCACCAAATAATAATAATACTTTTAAATTGTTATTTTAGTCTAGTCAGAGCCTAGACTGGGTTTGAAATCTTATCTCCACTCAAGCAAATTTCCCAGTAAATTCAAAATAATTTCTATTGAAAACCACTTTAGTAAGATTTTGATGTTAAATATATCATCATTTAAAATTTTGGAATTATTAATTTAGGGACCTAAATAAAAGGTCACATTACCCCCCCTCATAGAAAACAAAATTTTAAATTTAATATATATATATATATATTCATTTAACCAGGATTTAAATAACATATATATATATATATATATATATATATATATATTCATTTAACCAGGATTTAATATAACATAAGTAAAACAATATTACTCTATACACATTTTGAATTACCGCACCATAAAGACAATATTTAGTTTATATACTACTTGTAAATACTATTTTTATTACATTCATTTTATCAAAGATACACTTTTGC
Source organism: Epiperipatus broadwayi (assembly GCA_028023455.1). Taxonomy (NCBI): domain Eukaryota; kingdom Metazoa; phylum Onychophora; class Udeonychophora; order Euonychophora; family Peripatidae; genus Epiperipatus; species Epiperipatus broadwayi. The sequence continues at coordinate 62,405 of JAQFVV010007139.1, read as the reverse complement.
TTTATTAACAATTATTAAAGAATTTTGCTCATCACATATTTTTCTAGGATACATATTATGTCTGAAATAATATGCACAATTAATTAAATTAAAATCAGCTTTACAACTTCCACTTTAAACCAAATTTAATTCTGCTTACAAAAAAAAATTCTCCTCTGATGGTTATCTTGATTCCGATAAACCTTTTAACTTAAAACGTACTTCATTTTACACCTGATTTTATTATTGCATAACGCTATATCATCATACAATAGGTTATCCAAAGTTAAATTGGTGTACTTATTTCTCCTTTTATATCTAATCAGGAAAATATTACATTATATGAGTCAACACATACTAATCTGTGGGTGGATTTGGCATTAAACTGCGGGCATTGTATGTTCCTTTTTTGCCATCAGGGGTTGAGAGCATAACGGCATTCTCACCAACCTGATTGATTATTTGGTAAGGACCTTCATACAGATTCAAAAATTTTTTGAATTGATTCGTCTACACATTGCTAACATGAGGTGTACGCAATAGTACTAGATCACCAACCTTAAATGGATGTGGTTTAGTTTTTGACTGTTTTACTCTTTTATTGGCTATTTTACTTAACTTTTGGTTGGCTAGATTTAAATCATCATCATGATCTATCTCTTCCAAAATAGGAGGCAAGGGAGTCTTAATTAGCAATGGTTCATAACTTCCATAGTGAAGCCTAGTTGGGGTGAATCCTGTTGACTCATTATAAGTCACATTTATATAATTTATCACTTCTGGAAGTTTATTTACCCACTGTTTATGGTTGTCCTTAACATAGACTCTAAAGAGTCGACTAAGCTCACGCATTACACGCTCACACGGGTTGGACTGTGGATTTCTGATAGAGCTCATAATATGCTTTATACCTTGAGTCTGTATCCACTGACTCCACCTATCTGATATGAATGCTGTTGCATGGTCAGTTAAAATTGAAATAGGTTTACCTCCTAAAGGGAATTGGGTAATTAGTAAGACACTGTATAACGCTTTTGGCATCTGTCTTAGGTACAGGATATGCTGTCACATATTTGCTAAACACGTTATATGCAACCAGTATGAACTTTTGCTGCTTGAAAGGTGGAAGAGGCCATAGAAATCTATTGTTAATAATTCATTTGGTTTGCTAGGTAGAATTGGTTTTAATAACCCTACAAATGTTTTAGTGCAATATTTGGATTTCAAACATACCTCACATGATTTAACTTCTTTTATAATTTTTTTATACATTTGATTAAAATAAAAATAAGCTCTTAATACATAATATATTTTCGGAGCACCATAGTGTCCATACTTAAAATGAGTATATTTAATTAGTTTATTTGCAAAATTTTGAGGAACTATTATTCTCCATGAATCATGGTCTACTGAACTGATATTCTTCATTAAAATATTTTTATATAATTTATATTTATTTAAGATTCTTTTAACTTGTTTATTTCTACTATTAATACTAAGAGGAATCATTTAATATATTAATTATTTTATTTAGTTTAATGTCCTGCCATTGATTAATAGTAAGGTTGTTATAATCCTCTATAATCCCAGTATCCAAATCTACTTGAATATTATTAATAATAATATCACGCATGATGCTTTGGATGAACACAGACAGGATGGCAGCTAAGAATATCTTCTGGAATATTCTTTCTTCCTTCAACATACATGATACTGTAGTTAAACTGTTGGAGATATAAGCTCCATCTGATGAGTCTCTCATTATTGATATAACTCTTATTTAGAAATTCTAAACTCCAATGGTCTGATAAAACAACCACTTCGGAGCCTAGCAAAAACTGGCGCAATTTCTGGAATGCCCAGACAACAGCTAGAGTCTCTTTTTCTGTGATGGAGTAGTTCAGCTCTGCCCCTCTTAAGTGCCGACTTAGGAAATACAATACTTGAGGCATCTGATTATTATCAAGTTGATAATACTACTCCTAGACCATAGTAACTACTGTCTGTTTGCATGTAAAATATCTTGTTAAAATTTGGGTAAGCTAATATGACTTTATTTAAAAATTTAATTTTAATTCTTGTAAACTGTTCATCATGATCTTTGGTCCACTTCCACTTTTCAGTTTTCTTCAATAATTGTGATAAACACAAAGTATCTTCAGCAAAGTTCTCATAAAAGTTATGGTAATAGTTGCATAGACCGAGGAAAGACCTAAGTTGCTTCTTAGTCTTTGGCATGGGGAAACTTTGTGTAGCTGCAATCTTTTCAGGATGGGGTGTGATTCCAAGTTCATTAATTAAATGCCCTTGAAAAGTAATTTCTTTTGCAACTATAGTACATTTCTCCAAATTAACCTTTATATTGTTAGAGGAACACTCTTGGAAAAACATCCGTAAATGTGCCAAATGCTCTGCTATATTACCCAATGCAATGACAATATCATCCACATACATGATAATTTTTTTTTTAATTGTTTCAAAAAAATCATGTCCAGGCATCTGATTAAGCCAGCATCACTATTATTAAGACCAAAGGGCATTCTTTTAAAAACATATGATTGGCCCTTAAAATGAAAAGCTGTGTATTTTTGGTCATCATCATGCAGTGATATCTGCCAATAACTAGCTGTCAAATCAAATGTAGAGAAAATTGACCTCTGTTTAAATTTAATCAGGAGTTCATGTACTGGTGGAGGAATGTCACATTCAGGAATGGTCATTTGATTTAGCATTCGAGCAACTAAACACACTCAAATCGAGCCATCCTTCTTCCTTATGATCACCAATGGATTTACATAAGCAGAAGGGGATTTTTTAATAATATGCCATTCCAGCATTCGGTTTACTTACTGTTGTACCTCTTCTTCATATTGATATGGAATTGGGTACATTCTTTGCTAAAAAGGGGCATTGTTTTTAATTTAATTCTATGGATATATCCATTTATAATACTTGGGACTTTTGAGAAGATATTTTTATATTTGCACATCAACTGGTAGAAATTTTCCCCTAATTTTAAATCTGAATTACAAATAGATTCTATTTTAGCTTTAATGCTAACTTCAATTGATGTCTCTTGGATGCATAGTAATTGACTAGAAAGGTTATGTGATCCAATTTCAAATTTAAGCCTTTCTTCTTGACATAAATAATTTTTCCTTATAATTTAAACTACATTGGTTTAATATCATGAAATCAGAACCTATAATGACTTCATGAATTAGTTCAGGCATTATTAAAAAGATATACCCAAATTCAGTTTTATTAAACTTAAAATTTATCCAACCTGCCTGTTGGAAAGCTTAGTTCTCTTCCCATTAGCAAGAGTAACCTGGATTTGCTTAATTGGTAATGATGGGATATTTTTATTTAAACTTATTATTTTAACATAAGTGTTTTCTGACAAGATAGAGGCTTGGCCACCTGGGTCAATTAGCACATCTATCATCATACCTTCCATAACTAATTTTATAATTCGGCAACTATATGATACCGGTGGTTCACCTATATCAAATGGCTCTAAGTAATCAGCATCTAGTTCTAGAGTGTTTAAAAACTACATCACATTGTTCCTCCCATTGTTAGCAATAGGTCCTTGTATAGAGGAACTCACATACAATGACTGCTTTAGTTTACCACCATAGATTTATTCTTTACTTTTCCCCCAGACTTCTTTATTATAGTGGTAATTCTACTAGTAGAAGGCTTATTGGGTATGGGGTTAGATCTATTTCTGGAGTGACTTTGAGAAGCATTTCTAGGCAAATATGAAAATACTCTACCTCTATTCTCAAAAGATGTCTTTTTCCCTATTCTCAGACTATAATTAATTAGATTATAAGACATGGGTGTGATCTGCATACTTGAGACAGGATAACTTATTCTATCCTTATAATTATCAGATTTATGGTCATATGGAGAATCAGTTATCTCTAAAGCATCTAGTATTTCTGTCACTTCTTCTATGGTTAAGTGATTGGCAGCAATAAGTACTTTCTCGATTGCCTTTGGCAGATTATGCTGAATGATTCGAACTATCTGTGTTTCTGACAATGAAAAGGCAGTAAAGCTTTTCAATTTAACTGCCTGCTCTCTAAAAAACTTGGTGTAACTTCCTCTCCTAAAATTATATTTTTCTTGAGATATCTGGTAATGCTTATTTTCCTGCCTATCTTCACTCCAAAAGCTACACATTATCAAATACCTAAATTTCCCATAGGTCATTAGTTTGTTAAATAAGGATTGCCACCAATTCTTTGCCACATCAGATAAATGATTACTGGCAATGGCTAGCTTTTCTTTTTCATTCATTGTACATAATGAAAACAACTCTTCTAAACTGTTTAGATACTCTAACAGATTTTCTGTAAATCCACCTTTAAAGGGCACTATCCTTATAAATTTTATAGCTAAAGGATTTATATTATGTGAATCCCCATTTTCACAAAACTTTACTCTTTTAACTTCCACCTCTTCTTTACTGTTTACCTCATCCCTAATACCTTTATCCCTTTGAACATCTATCTGGCCATGTTCACCCATTGCATTCTCTTCTTCTCTACCAGTAATTTTAATTAACTTAGCATTTTCTATTTTGAAAAATCTCTTATTATTCAATAAACTATCTGTCTCTATTTTCTGACAAATGTCTTTAACTTTAAGATCCAACTCTAAATGACTTACTACTTCTTTAATGTAGTCCTTCTGACCTTCTTGAAACTCCTTTAAGTCTAACTTAATTGCTTCATTTGCTCTCTTATATTATCTATAACCCCTTTATTTTTATCTATGATGTCCTTAATTTCTTTCTACATCTTTTTCATATATTCACCCATCCTAGATCCGAACTTATGATTTTCTATCATCTCCCCTTTTGCCATACTCAGATCTTCAAACATTTCCTTCTTAATTTCTTCTTTAAATATACTCATATCAAACTCTTTCTCTCTACCCATCTCCATACATTCTTGTTGGATATCCTTTATTTGAACATCAAAACTAGTAATACGATTGCCTATTTTTTCATTAGAAATTTTTATTTTCTCTTCCAGTTGATCCTGTGAACTCTTTATTTTCTCTTCCAACTGAGAAAATCTTTCTTTACCCTCTCCTTCATCATGATACAATATTTGACTTAACTCAGCTATTTTACTGTTTATGTCTTCAACTTGCCATTTTACAATTACTGTCTAATACATATCGATGAATCTTTAATTCTTTTTGGGTTAACTGATAATATTCATGGATTTTGTCATCGATCATTTTGGCATTTTGTGAGCTCAATAGCTCCATTTTAAAATCCATGTCCTCTTTTAACACTTTTAAATCTTCTTCATTTTTGTCAAATCGACTATCAAAATTACCTTTCATATTTTTCAAGTTGCCCCTAACATCATCTAGATTATTTTTTATTTTGTCAAGATTACTCTTGATATCATCTTTATTATTATCAAATTTTTTATTCATTAGATCTAACCTTTGACTCAGATCTTCCTTGTTATTCTCAAAATTTTTCTTCATACCATTTTTCATTTGATTCATATCCTCTTTGTTATTATCCAGTTTTTTATTTAGATCATCTTTCATTTCCTGCATAAATTTAAATAACTTATTCAAAGTACTAACATTTTCAAAACTCTTCATACTTACAACTTCTTCTAACTCTTTTTTTTTATTATCACTCATTTTGCTATCTATTATATTTTCTTAAATATCTCTATAATATCTAATTTGAATTTGACTAATTTAATATAACCTTGCATACATCTTAACATCACTACCTTCCATCGACTCACAATTCCACATAGGTTCACACAAGACAAAGAAAAACAAAACACTTGACCATATGCTAGACAATATACTTTACCCACCTGTTTCAAGTTTATATGCTCATATCACTGGATAACTTTAATCATGTTGCAATCTTATGCCAATATCACCACCATTTTAACACATTGCTATCAACAATGTTTTATTGTATAATCTTTTTATACTTTAATTATTCAAAAGTACATCACACAATTTATTTATGATCTTTTCTCAAATTGATTTGAGTCCAGATCATCCATACAACCTTAAGTTAGTATATTTTATTAACTTGAGAAGTATCATTCACAACTTGATCACACTGATTCAATTTTACTAACAACTCTTTTAAAATAACTACATCTTAAACAATAATAAGTACTTTAATCATAGGGTTCACATGTGGCTTAGCAACACATCCTAAAGATAACTTTATCACCAGTACTCA
>JAQFVV010007139.1:0-55673 GCA_028023455.1 Epiperipatus broadwayi | reverse complement strand
TGAGTCCAGATCATCCATACAACCTTAAGTTAGTATATTTTATTAACTTGAGAAGTATCATTCACAACTTGATCACACTGATTCAATTTTACTAACAACTCTTTTAAAATAACTACATCTTAAACAATAATAAGTACTTTAATCATAGGGTTCACATGTGGCTTAGCAACATCCTAAAGATAACTTTATCACCAGTACTCATAAACACATTGAGCTGCACATTTTTGAAATGTGATATCCTCCTATTATGACTTGCTATAACTAGCAACAATCAACTGAACAATCGGACCACACATTGCCAGGTACCATACTCCCATTTTGTAACCTAGCTTCATCTTACTAATCTATCCAGTCATAAATAAATCAGGCCCCTAAGTTGTTGGTGCCATAATCACTTCTGTAACCTTCTCCCAGACTGCAGTAATATAAATGAATCATATCACATGTTTTAGGCACCATAATCACTACTGTGCCCTAGCTACAGTCAATCATCATGCCATCCACATTGGTCAGCATAATCACAACTATAACCTGGCAACAGCCAGCCTTCAACTACTAAACAGTCATGTCACATTGGCAATCACCATAATCGCTACTGTAACCTAGCTTCCTGATCTAGCTTGTCTCAATGAATCATACCACACATTTTAGTGATTAAATTCTCTTATGGAACCTAACGTACTCACACGATCAAGAATCTAAGCCTGAAGATACAAAAATGTAAAACTAATGAAATGATTCATGGATTTAATAAAACTAGCATGAAACTGTCGATCTGAAGAAGATTACAAGGTGACTAATAAAGATAAAAACTTCTGGTCAAACCAGCCTTGAAATCCACACAAACAAAATGAGATGAGTTAACTTTGATATTCAGCAAATTAATAAAATAACTAATAATTATATGTCTTGGGTGATGATGAAATTAAACTTATAAATGAAATGATAAGTAAATTATGATGTAGATGACTAATGGATGATGGAAAGACATAATCATGGAATAGTAGAATGAAAGGAATGTAAGAGTGAAGAGAGAAGAATGAATATGTATGAGAATAATGAATGATTATTTCAATTGTGTTGAACTATTATGAATAATCAAGAGGATGATAGAGTAATAGTTAATGAATAGTGAAGATGATAAGAGAATAAAATTAATTTATGATTAATCCCTTATGATAATGAATTAATGTCAAATGGGAATGAAGAAATAAAAGAATCGATCAAGTTGAAATTGAAGAACACTGTTAAGAATGAAGACTGAAGTCTTAAATTATAAACTAATATGGTATTAAATGGTAAAAAGATAAGCTAAATAAAAATAGGGATTTCAAGCTTGACACAACCAGAATATCTATCATGAAATTAAAACAAACTATACATTTTATACAAAAAAATAATAATAATTTGAATCTTAAACCTTAGTTGACTTTCATAAAACAGTGAAAGTAATCTATTTCAAGTCTAACTATAACAATTGACTAGCAATAAAATTTACTTCAAATTTAAATTTTATCTTGAAATTTAACAACTAATTCTTCTCAGGGTTCAAACACTCAAAATCATTAAATAAACTACATTTGGGTCAGTAAGAGGGATTTTACCACTACCCAAACATAATGCACAAAATAGCTCTCAATATAACTTAAATTAAGAATTATATTTAGCAGTTCTAAAGAAACTTTATAACTAATATAAACTTTAAAATTTATGACAGGGAATGACTTTTTAATAATTAAAACACAATCACTTACCCAAGTCTTTTTCTTAAATAATTATAAACCATGTGATCAAAATCCGTGAATGATAGCTCTGCAGATTTAACTAAATCAATTAAATCAAGACTATGTTTCTCTTTTAATATATTGTTTAAAATAATATGTACTCTAAGTTATTAACATTTTATTATTGTGTGATAATGCATTAGATGTACCAATAAATCACAAGACTTACTAAAATTATTATGATACAGCATAATATAGTTAATAGTACTATATTGGTTGACGATGATTTCAATTTATAATCTTCTGATAAGTTGATAGCAATAACAATAATAGTGTATAGATGTGGTAATTAGCAATAATATTTCATGCAACTACATAAAATTTTAAACACAACAAACTTTATTTACACCATTTACAAAATTTAAATTTACAGATATGGCATGAAACAAAACTAATCTATTAAAATAATTTATGGATGGGACAAATACTTATTATTCCCTTGACTATATACTCAGCAAATGATACAACCAAATAGAAAATAATGTTCAAAATATCATTTGTTACTCTTTGGCATATTTTTTAAGAATCAGATAATAAAACCTATTTAAGCTGCACTAGCACTCAAATTACATAATAGCAGTATATTTAGAAAATTAGGATATGCACAATGTTTAAATTTAGAATTCCAACATTATAAAGTATTGCATTATCCCAAAGCCCTATCTTTTATCAGAATATGATAAGGGCAATTATCACATTATGTACAATTACTAACTTATTTAACTTTGAAATGAATAAGTTTAGTACATTAAAATACGAATAGACATTAAAAGTCAACTACACACAGATCTCATTAAAACAGTAACTATGTCCACAGCTCAACCCTTGAATACATAACTGATCTTACAATTCTATTGTCACATCATTATTTGATGAAAATGAATCCATTCTGCCAAATGTGCATCTCTTATTTTTACATTTAAAATTTTCTACCATCATTAATAGATTCTGGTTTGGTCTGTCAACAACTGATGATGATCCCACAACATCATAAACACTATTTCAATTAAGAAAACACCATACTAGATAGTATTCCTGAATTTAATATTATTTTATACTTGCTATGTGACCTGGACCTATTATACTTCACCATACACGGTGGAAAAACTATCTTTATATTATCATGAGGAATTTAACACTAATATGGGAGACTTTATAAAACAACATGACAACATGGCTGATTCTATACCTTCCTATGGGTATACGTATGTGTGTGGGCCTTGCCTCACCAGGAAAAGACTAGAACTCAAACCATAGATATCCTTTCTTTCTACGATTATTTATGCTTATAAGCATAAATTACTATTTAGCCTCTCCCAATTTTCCTCTCATGAAATTAGCCATAGGTGACATTCCATCAGCCTATGCTCCATATAAATATTAATATATTGGATGCCATTCACTTGGAACATCCTATTAACTAAAAAACTGTCACTCAATATCATAGCAAGACAAAACAATACCAACACTAACAGTGAAAATCTACATATTCCCTTTTATAATGTAAAACCATTAATTTATCAACAGTCAAACCAAAATACCTATGTCCAATGATTGTTAATCATTTTAGAATGACAACTATACTTTTATTAAAGATAGCACAACAGATTTAAACAATTAAGATCAAACCTGCATTTGTATTCAAAGTGGACAAGTTCATTTCTACACAAAATTACAAAATGAAAAAGGTTTATATCAGATTTTCTTTTATATAAGAAAATAATTCAGCCATGCCAATATATATATATGTTATAAGAAAATAATTCAGTCATGCCAATATATATATATATGTTATATATAGAGTAAGTTAAAAACAAACCCTTAACAAGCTTCAAAAATACCCGCAACCTCAGACCACGGTTTTTGTCAATTTAATATATATATATATATGATAAAATGTCTATACCTTTACCTCTTTTTAATATACCTTAAAATTAGTTTTAGACTACGAGAGAAGTAAATATTTTTTATCACTCTCTCTAAATAAATGATATATATATTTTCCGGTATTTTCTTAACTAAAAAAAAAAAAAAAAAACATACATAAAATAGTTATATATTTTACATATTTTTTTGTGAACTTAATATATATATATATATATATCTTTCATGTCACTGTAAATATTTTACATATTTTTTTGTGAACTTAATATATATATATATATATATCTTTCATGTCACTGTAAAACACCTATGTTTTAAAAACAAAATTTCTAAGTAACACATTATGTAAGTAATAGCACTGCAATGATAAAGAAAAATAAAAGCATATTTTTATCCATTAAATTTTATACTCTGTTCATCCCAGTTATTTATACTGGTGAGTTAGAATAATATAAATGGTTATTAGGATGATCAATCAGTTCAGATTAAGCATATATATTTTATTATCCTGTTGTATGTATAATAAAAAAATATTGAACACTTATCCAAAAGCAGAAATTATTTGAGAGTTTTCATGGCGATAATTCATCAGGCAATTAACAATCATGTTTCTAATTGTAGCAGATTTAAAAAGATAAATTTATCTACTTTGCTCTAGATAATTCAAAACAAACTTATTAAAATTTTTATTGATTTATTCTGTAAGTGTTTCAAATGACATATAACAAGAATCATTTATTTACGTTTAAATTCCAGATAATTTTTTTCCTTGAAAAATTAGTGGAACTTTATTACACTTAGCATTTTATTTATTTCTTCTTTTTAAAACCCTTTATTAATTTTATCTCTCTCTGCATGGTAATATATATATATATATGATAAAAAAATAAAAAACTTGCCTTGTTTTGCACAGTGGCAAGCGCACAGGTTGTTTGTTTAAAACATCAGAGTGGTTTCCTTCTCAACTTAATTCCCTTTCAGATCATGATTTCAAGCTTTGCTTCGCAGTGAAAGACAGGAATAAAGAACTAGATCTGAATACAAACTCTGAGCGTTTTGAAACAATTTCTATTCAGCTTGAAGGTGAATTTTTAGACCGTATGTCTTCAAACTCAGCATAGCAAACCAGATAGCTACATGGGTCGATCTCAGTTCAGCATCCACATAGTAGAAGCCTCGAATCTATATCATTTCAGAAAGCTCAAGGTACATTTTGATAACAAAAATGAAGAAAAAACTTGCACGCTGTATTTATGTCACAGATGCCCAAGACTGCAATCAAGCGTGTTTGTTTACATAAACGTCAGAGTAGTTAGTATTCCTATCTCTAACTATAATTCCACTTTCAGATCATGATTTCAAGCTATTTGCTATCGTCAGTGAAAGACAGGAATAAAGAAACTAGATCTGAATACAAACTCTGAGCGTTTATGAAACAATTTCTATTCAGCTTGAAGCGTGAATTTTTAGACACGTATGTCTTCAAACTCAGCATAGCAAACCAGATAGCTACATGGGTCTGATCTCAGTTCAGATCAACATAGTAGAAGCCTCTGCAATCTATATCATTGCAAGAAAGTCAAAGGTCATTTATGATAAACAAAAATGCAAGTTAAAAAACTTGCTAACGCTTGTATTTATGTCCACAGATGGCGTCCTACCAAGACTGACAATCAAGCGTATGTTTTGTTTACATAAACGCAGAGTAGTTAGTATTCACTATCTCTAACTATAATTCCACTTTCAGATCATGATTTCAAGCTTTTGATCGCAGTGAAAGACAGGAATAAAGAAACTAGATCTGAATACAAACTCTGAGCGTTTTGAAACAATTTCTATTCAGCTTGAAGCGTGAATTTTTAGACCAATGTCTTCAAACTCAGCATAGCAAACCAGATAGCTACATGGGTCTGATCTCAGTTCAGCATCACCACATAGTAGAAGCTCTGCAATCTATATCATTGAAAAAGACTCAAAGGTACATTTATGATAAAAAAAATGAAGTTAAAAAACTTGCTACGCTTGTATTTATGTCCACAGATGGTGTCCTACCAAGACTGCCAATCAAGCGTATGTTTTGTTTACATAAACATCAGAGTAGTTAGTATTCACTATCTCTAACTACAATTCCACTTTCAGATCATGATTTCAAGCTATTTGCTATCGTCAGTGAAAGACAGGAATAAAGAAACTAGATCTGAGTTTGAAGACATTACGTGTCTAAAAAATTCACGCTTGCAAGCTGAATAGAAATTGTTTCATAAACGCTCAGAGTTTGTATTCAGATCTAGTTTCTTTATTCCTGTCTTTCCTGCGATGCAAATAGTTGAAATCATGATCTGAAAGTGGAATTATAGTTAGAGATAGTGAATACTAACTACTCTGATGTTTATGTAAACAAAACATACGCTGATTGGCAGTCTTGGTAGGATGATCTGTGGAATAAATACAGCGTTAGCAATTTTTAACTTGCATTTTGTTTATCATAAATGTCCTTTGAGTCTTTCTTGCAATGATATAGATTGAGAGGCTTCTACTATGTGGGTGCTGACTGAGTCAGCATGTAGTATCTGGTTTGTATGCTGAGTTGAGACATTCGTGTCTAAAAATTTACGCTTGTAAGCTGAATAGAAATTGTTTCATAAACGCTCAGAGGTGTATTCAGATCTAGTTTCTTTATTCCTGTCTTTCACTGGCGATGAAATACTGAAATCATGATCTGAAAGTGGAATTATAGTTAGAGATAGTGAATACTAATACTCTGACGTTTATGTAAACAAAACATCGCTGATTGGCAGTCTTGGTAGGCGCCATCTGTGGAATAAATCAGGTTAGCAAGTTTTTACTTGATTTTTGTTTATCATAAATGTACTTTGAGGTCTTCTGCAATGATAGATTGAGAGGTCTACTATGTGGTGATGCTGAACTGAGATCAGACCATGTAGTATCTGGTTTGCTATGCTGAGTTTGAGACATTGCGTGTCTAAAAATTTACGTGTAAGCTGAATAGAAATTGTTTCATAAAGCTAGAGTGTGTATTCAGATCTAGTTTCTTTATTCCTGTCTTTCCTGACGATAGCAAATAGCTTGAAATCATGATCTGAAAGTGGAATTATAGTTAGAGATAGTGAATACTATTCTGGTTTATGTAAACAAAAATAGGATTGGGTTTGGGGATGTGGACATATATATATGTGTGTGTGTGTGTGTGTGTGTGTAACACTGTTTAAACAGCCAGAGTATATTTCAATATTGTAAACATTATTATAACGTCGTATATTTTTCAATAAAAATTTAAAATAAATATTTGTTTCATTTCATTCATATTGGCAAATTATGATGTGATTCTCAATATTAGAAATAATTTATTCAATTATCTTTAGCATTTTAAGTAATTGGTTAATTGATTATTTTTCATTACATAAGTTCCCACTATAAAAATGCGCAGACAGTATAGAGAATGAAATCACACAATTATTTTCATTTTTACTTTACTAAAAGTTAGATGATTAAAAAAAAATGACTTTGTAATTTATTTGCTATATCTATCATATATACCACTTGTTTTTAATATTATCTCCAATTATTATTATTAATATTATTTAACTTTAATTTACAAGCACATATATCGTTCTGCTAGGTAATAAGAAGGTGCGAAATTCAAACATTATCAACTTCCTAGTTTATGAATTAATAATTTGTGTGTTATTTTTAAAGATAAAAATTTACACATATAAGTACAATGAAAGCAAATGCTTACTTGCTTTGGAATTTTCCTGGGTTTAAAGCAGTACTTATTCAAATAAAAACTTAGCTCCATGGTTTTAATTTTCTTCTCCAGTATGATTCCTATGAAATATGCGGTCATGGAAATGGCTTAAAATGATAGCAAGGTTTTAAGATTTCTTATTCAAACATTTTTAGACAGCAAGTATTTTACTTCCATACAATTAGATTTCAGAATTTTGTTGATTTTTAATTTTTTTATTATTTTAAATCAGAGCTGAGGTTTGTGTTTACTTGGTTCTTGTTTTTCTTAATTAGTCCACCCCCCCTACAGCTTTGTTAAAACATATATAGCTTTTATTATAATGCATTCTGGGAGTGAATTAGCCAATAATTTTGATATGCATAATTAGTGTTACCCCCTCTGGCTTTATTTTTAATAACTATCCATTATTATTTAAGACAGCTTTGTGTTTAGTACTAAACAAATATGCTTAAATAATTTACTATAATGATTTATTTTACAAGATTTATAAATTTGATTTAATTGTTTATTTCTTTCAATTACTATTCAAAACTAAGAAAATAGCAATGTATTTATCTACCAAATAATAATAATAATACTTTTAAATTGTTATTTTAGTCTAGTCAGAGCCTAGACTGGGTTTGAAATCTTATCTCCACTCAAGTAAATTTCCCAGTACATTCAAAATAATCTCTATTGAAAACCACTTTAGTAAGATTTTGATGTTAAATATATTATCATTTAAAATTTTGAAATTATTAATTTAGGGACCTAAATAAAAGGTCACAATATATATATATATATATATATATATATATATATATATATATATATATATGTCACATCTGAAAGAAGAAATCCCATTGTAATCCTCCCTCATATGCTTTTCCATCCAAATTCCTTTGTAATCTTTCCTATCCATCCTACGATTTCCTAACATGCAAATTATGTACTCAAAAATTAAATTGTAAAGACACAAAGATATTATTTTCTGACTACTGAAATGATTAGCATGAAACTATAAATCTAAAGAAAATTACAAAGTGATTATGAAGATAGTAACTTTTGATCAAACTAGCTTTAAAATCTCCAAACAAAATATTATTTGATAAATTTACTATTTGTCAAACCAATAAATAACTAATCTGGTCTATGAAATGAATATGAGATTGTAATTATAAATTAAGTAGTAACTAAATTAGGATGTAGATAATTAAATGAATGATGTCAATAAATAAGAATTAAAAAATAAAATGAAATGAGTCTAAGAGCAAAGAGAAGAGAAAGATGTGTTAGAATCATGAAGGATTAAGATAATGATATACTAAGAGCTAATGACTAATTAAGATGGTAATAGAATAAGAGCTAGAGAAGAGTGAATTAATTATGATAATGAATTAAGATGAAATAAGAATGAAGAAATAAAGAAAGATTGAGAAGACAGATGAGAACAATGATGATGATGATGATGGAAGATGATATCCTGAACTATAAACTAATATTGTATTAAAGAATAGTAAGACAAACTAAAGTAAAATATGGATTCCAATCTTAACCAAACCAGAATATTTACCATCAAATTAAAACAAAATATAAGCTCAAAAGTAAAAAAGAAGAAATTTACACATTAAGTTATGCTGACTGTAAAACAACTGTGAAAATAAACATAACTTAAATCAAAGTACAGTAAATAATTCTAAATATAAAACTTACCATAAATTTAATATTATACCACAAACGACTAACTTATTCTTTTCAGGGTTCAAATAAATTAACTATTATCCTTTTTCAGATATACTTGGGTCAGTGAGAGGCATTTTGCCACTACCCAACTATATCAGACAAAACTGCTTATAAACACTTAGAATTATTAAAATTGCTAGCATTCTCAATATCAACCAAATATGAACTTTAAGCTCTCTAAAATACATACACATTCTTAATCGAGCCATATACTTATCAAAAATAAAAATAAAAAAGAAATTTCTAAACATTCTAAAAATATCCTAGACATGTAAAGAAACCTCATCAATTTAAAAAAAAAGCACCATAGTTTATAAATGAAACAACATGGCAATATATATATATATTGAAGCGGAATCTGAGATTAAGATTGTGCTTCACAGCCCATCTTAAATCTTCCACTACCAAGCCAAATTCAAACCCTATTCTTGCGTATATATTCTGCTCACTAAGACATTTGTTTTTGTTCCTTTACTTGATATATTAACTAAAAATACAAATCTGAGATTAAGATTGTGCTTCACAGCCCATCTTAAATCTTCCACTACCAAGCCAAATTCAAACCCTATTCTTGCGTATATATTCTGCTCACTAAGACATTTGTTTTTGTTCCTTTACTTGATATATTAACTAAAATACTTCTTAACGAAGATATATGCATAGATATCTGAATTTAAACACAAGAAAAATAATAAATATAGTATTTAAAAGTGGAATACGTATATGCAATAGGTAATGGAGGATTAATTGTAACACACTTGTAATATCAAAATATATTATATTTTTTGTATTTTTTATTTATTTATTAAAGTTATAGTAACTATTTAGTAATTGCAGCTCAGATGTATATAGATATTGCAGAGACAAGCCTACTGAGAAAATATTTACTAGAAAAAGTTTGTTATATGTCAGTCTATAAAATTGTGTCTTTTAAATTATTTTTGCTATTAAATTATACTTTTCTTTTTAAATCCAATATGGAAGATGCAATTGTAATTAGTCAAAAATAATTAAAGGTGAGAAACTTAATCTTGATTAATCTTCTAAAATAACTTTAATTAAAAGTTTTTCTAAAGTTAAAATTAGAAACTAAACTAATTAATTTACTTTTGTCATAAACATTTTTTTTCAAACTAATTTCAGTTTGAATATGTCATCTAACAATGGCATCTTTCAGCACAATGGGTAAAGCTTGTGTAGAAATACTTTAAAAATTAGATTAGAGAATGATTAGTGGTGCCCAATCAAGATAGCATTCCACAAATACCGAGGCATTGCATAAAATGGGCTAATTTTGATGACAGAAGAGAACTAAAACAATCAAGGAAAGTTGCCAAATAAAAACAAGTTCGTTTAATTTTAATGTGTCGTGAGAAAACCCACTTCACCTTTCTTGCTGTTGAAGGTGGCCTTTTTTGAAATCTGTGCCCAGGATCCCGATACTCATAAACTGTAACTATATGCCTGTTTGTTGAATAATGAACTGACTACCAACTGAATATAACTATATGCCTGTTTTTTGAATAATAAACATACTACCTGCCTGAACAACTATGCTCATCAAACTAGATCTAGTTCTCTGAGGGAAATCTGAATATCACCAAAAGAATAGGCTAGTTTGTACAGAGGTAATAATTTCAAGTGCTGCTAGACTCTTAAATTTACCTTGAATAATTTTAAATCTTACCTATCTGTTTCTTTAAACATTTTGTAAAGCTGTCCTTGTAAAATTAATATTAATTATGAATTAATTTGTAAATTCTTACCTTGTTAGTCAAATGTACTTTGTTCTATATATATAACTTAGCATTAATCTCTCTGACATTAAACCTCTCCTGAACAATTATTATTTTTTAATTTCACGTCTATGTGGCAATATTTTATTTTCATTATTATATTTTATATTTTCATATACTAAATTATATGTCGATAATTTCCCCCATAATCGCAAATGCCTACGCTATCTCTTTTAATAAAAGAAAACTTTCCTTACTTTTCAGAGTGTGATTAATCTAGTTTTTTTAAACAAATTTGTTATTCTTATTATAGTGGATGCCCGTGAGTCTGGGGAAGTAAAATAAAAATCAAATAATTATTTTTTTTAATTAAATAATAGTGCCAACTTCTAAAAACTTTAAATATATTTATATGAATTAAATCAATATTATTTTTTTGAAATCACTAACCACCACCTACTTTATATATATCTAATAATGTGTAAGATATTTATGAAAGCACTTAAAACCAAAGATTTGTATTAGTTATATGTTGTGGGAAGTTTATGTGTAATTTAAAGTAATAAAAGAAAGGGGGAAAGGAATCCTATAGTTTTATGCACAATTATATTAGCTTTAATTTTACTTATCCCATATCCATGTAGTAAATCAAATCATACCGGTACACTGGGTCTATATCAATAAAGATAGGTAATAATTATTTATTCTTAGTTTTGACATTTGTATAATTATATTAATTCAAGCATTACGTGTATACTGACCTTTAGTTATATATATATATATATATATATATATATATATATATATATATATATATATATATATATATGTGTGTGTGTGTGTGTGTGTGTGTGTGTGTGTTGTGATTTATTTCCTGGTCATATTGAAAAACCAGAGTCATGTCTATTTTTACTTCCAATTCCAAGGACAAGGTTTGTAAACCCCTTGGGACTTCTTCAGCGCTAGATATTATTGCATATGATCCACTCTGGTAAAATTCCAGCCTATGGCAATTCAATAAAGCACATTCTTTGTTGTTTGTGACTCGACCCTGCCAACATTTGCAGAGAGTCACCTTCTTTAGCCATAAATTGAAGCACTCTATTGGATCTTGGAATGGTCCTCTTCATTGCCATCATGCATGTACCACTCGCCCATATTTCATCATGGCTAAAGCCTATCAATGCTCATAAAGCATACTTTTATGATTATACTAAATGAATTGTCATTTTTATATTTTCATTCATACTTTCATAAGCACTATTTCTGCCACAATTATTGTTTCCTAAATTAGCTTCCCACATACATGCTTATTTCACAAATGTGAATACTATTTTATTAATTAAATATAATTACCCTTGCCATCAGACTCATTAATCTTATGTATTGGTTCTAGTGCTGTTGTAATATTAATGGTGGATTTAAATAACTTTAAATATTTGTAATTCAGTGCTATTAACTATCTTAGGTATGCCATGTAATCTGTTAATTATTGGCATATAAATAGCTGCATTAGAACAAAGCCATAAATTATTTGTTACTGCAGCATAAATTTAATAAATACACTCATTTATAGTATTGTAAGAGAGGTTAATGTCATCTAAGGGAGATAAATACACATTTTATTTGTATTTTGAAACAAATAACATAATCAATCATATATATATATATATCAAATAACATAATCAATCATATATATATATATATCAAGTTAACTTAATAAATCTTATATAAATTTCTAAATATTAAAGTCATTGTTTCATTTATTGAATAGTAATAATATTGATGTTATATAAAAGGTTTAATTTACTAGATGATCGAATCTTGCTAACAATAATATTCTATACATGAATAAATTCAAATTAGAGTCTTTTTGTGTCAGGGTTTTGCGATAATGTGGTGAGAAATAAATTAGATCGGTATCATCGGGTTTGTTGCTCATAAGATGGTAGATCTGGTAAATAGGCAAATAGGGCAGAGTTCATGAGTGTTTCTGACTTATATATCTTGTGCATGATTGGACTTGAGATACTTTTGCCTAGATGCTAGATCTTGTTATATGAACAGACGAAACTGACCTGCACAATATATATATATATATATATATATATATATATATATATATATATATATATATATATATATATATATATATATATAAGAAAACAAAGTATAACCATCAACTGATCCCTATTTAAGTAGCAATGTAATTGATATAATCAAAAACTGCTGAGGGTAATGTTGATAAAAAAAAAAAACATAAATTTATCCAAGCTTAAGTGTAATTAAAAAAAACAGTGCTGAATGTGCCGAAGTGTATATATATATATATATATATATATATATATATATGTGTGTGTGTGTGTGTGTGTGTGTGTGTCCACAAAAATTGTAAGGATTAAGCATTTCTAAAGAATATGTTACGATTTTAACATCATTAAATAAATCAAATAGTGTGATTATAACATCAACAACAAATAATTATAAACACTGTTAAATCATCCCATTTCAACAATGTAAAACTATTTTAGAGAGTAAAACCACAAAGTTTTGAAACAGACAATTTAAATTTTAAATGCATCACAAATTGAAAAGACAAATGAAATGCTTATATATTAATATTTTATTATCAAATCTCTTAAATGCTATGATGAGTACTATCATTTGTAACAATTAAGTAGTGATCAAAATATTATCAAACTATTGTTACATCATTATGGTTTTCACCCAAAATGATTGATCTTATAGAACTACTTATCAATTCTTAATCTGATTGAATTGCATGAACAAATTTTCTAATATTGCAAAATGCTTAACAATCTATCTTCTGAAATATAATTTTGGTGATCTATATTTCAAGGAATATTTCATAGTTTTGCAAGTGGTAGATCCAGTATAGAGAAAACAATTGGAATAACTCAATGATTATTAGCAGGAAACCCAAAAATTCTTATATATTGTTTAAATTATAATGTGGAATTATTAACTGCATGTACATTTCAGAAAAACATTGTGTGAATCATTTTCATCAATAAATTATGTATTTCTATAGCCAATACTCTCTTGGTAAAGAAATAAAAAAACATGTAGAATTGTGAAAGGAAGCCAGATCACAAGTTTAACCAAAACAATTTCTGTGTTAATGAATTTTGTCTATGTAATAATTTAAATAATATAGGTTATAAAGCTTCATTAAAATGCAAGAGTAAATTAAATTGATCTATACAGGCAACTTAACAATTAATGGTTCTTGGAAAATTTCCTGAAATTGTTATATGGAGAAAATAATATAAAATGAAGAGGAAAAATTGTATGTATATCCCGAATTGTGGCCAAGGAAGAAACTCACTAATATCAAAATTGGAAAGGATTAAAAATCATCCTTATGCTGCTTTACTTCAAAATAATAATCAGAAAATAATAATAATTCTTCACAACAGCCATGTAATCAAATAATAATTTTATACATAAAAAGTTTTATAAGCACCTGCTTTGGTACCCTTTTCAAATAGATTAGTAACATTTGAAAAGGGCACCAAAGTAGATGCTGAAAAAATCTTTTTTATGTATAAAATTAGTTATTATCTGATTACATAGCTGTTGTAAAAAAAATATTATTATTTTCTGATTGTTAAACTCACTAAAGGAAAACCTTTGTAGTATTGTATTTACAGGGGATTTAATTGCTAAACTAGTTGAAGTATTCACGTGTCATATAAATCAAAACAAGTTAGTAGCCAAGATTAAATAAAAGACAAATTATTTCGGACAGAGATATGTAATTTTAAAATTATCTAGAATGGAAATAGTAATAGATAATAACAGAACTAGGTGCGAATGGAAAAGTATACATGTATTCAAAGATAAACCTTAAAGCATGTTTGAATAAAATTTTATTTGAAGAAATGATTAAAACTAAGCAGTACTAACTTTAATATTACTTTTATGTAATGTTTAAGAAAAAATTATATTGAGTATTATATAGGTTAAATGATGATTATATTTATATGTGTACTAATTAAAAGCAATCTGCTAGCATAAAAGAAAATATTATCTACCATCTGAAAAAAAAAAAAGATAAATGTAAGAGAGTAAAACCATACCAGAAAATATTTAATAAAGAATAAATATGCCTAGAGAATAAATTGTTGAATAACAGATGAAATAAACCTTAGTGCATTATGAAATATAAAGGTATAGGTAATATTATTCTACTGTTAAAATGAAAATGGAATTTTTTTTTTTGATAATAATATTAACCAAAATAAGTAAGGAATCATTTGAATGCTGAATCATTTCTTATAGCGTAAGGAGTATTTAAATCAAATGTATAAGACAAGTTGTAGATAAATTTTAATTACTAAAGGGAAAAAAAAACTACTACATTGTCAATAACACAATGTCATGTAAATTTTTATAATTGTAATAATTTTCAGAGGAGAACAAATGGAGCAAAAATGATCGTAATATTAACGTGAAACTAGTGGAATGTTTGAAATGAAAGTGGTAATAATATAAGTCTGAATCATGTGGAACGATTGTAATGTCAGTAAAATTTAAAGTTATTTCTTTGTTTGTTTAGGAACTTTTATTTAAAGAAAAAAGCTTGCAACATCATATTTGTATATATATTAATTTTATACATTAAATGTAGTTGTTATTACAATAGGAGGAGGGCGATAGATCAATAGATAGTGAAATTAATAATTGATTTAATTTGGTTATCTATGTCATTATTTAATTAAAAAGTCTTGCATTGGTGGTCGAGAGATCAGCGTGACAGCCCTGCACTTGCAGGCAGTTGCCCGGGTTGCGGGTTTGCGTACCGGCCGATACTATGACACTTAAAAAAAAAGTTATGTTTTATCAAATATTGTTATACAATTAAAATCAATAGATATGATTAAATATTTAATGAAATATATCATAAAAGTAATTAATAATATGTATGATATGACAAGGAGATAGGTTATTGTTTAAATATACGATATTGAAAACGTGAAACCATGATATTTTAAAATTGATCTTCTGTTTATGATGAATAATTTAAGATAATTGGACTGAATTATGAGTAATTTTAGTTTGTAATTTGTAGAAACAATTAGTTATAAGAATAATGTCAAACAAATATAAGTTATAAATGTGAAGGTAATAATTAAATTGTTAGAGAAAGCAGAGATAGGTAGTTTACTTAGAATACACCAAAGGGAGGTCTATTAATATTTAACAGAATCTCATGAATTGTAGATTAAAACTATTGCAGGGAGACATAGGGGTTCAAATTTAATAGTACACAGAATACAATTTTTATTGGTTGTATTTTAGTATATATGTTGAGAATAAAACTATAGGAGGGTGGAGTTTGAGTTCAAAAACCTAATTTATTTTATAATTATTACCATAATATCTTCTTAGAAAAAATAAATAAAGATCAAATGATGAATATCATGATATCTAAAAATACACAAAAGGGAACATTTTACCATATTACAATAATATTGTTGTATTGAAGAAAGAATATAATAATTAATATATTCCATTTAGTCTTTATAATTTAAAGCCTAACTTATGTGTTGATAATTGTAAAAAAAAGGAAAGAATGATGATCTAATGGAAACACCTGACTTGTGCTATAATATGTATATATATAGTAAAAAAATCAATTCATATATCACATGACCTAATTTAACAAGCTTGTACTACAAATGTTATATAATGAGCTTGAAAATAAACTCAATAATCTTTGCAGAATATCCCAACCCTACACTGGTTTCTGCTACTAACTTCCTCAGTGATATGCTAGGATATTCAAGCACTAGATTAAAAATACCAGGTCAAGCCCAGCACTGTATCTAATGGATAACTATTAAGTAGAAAATCTGAAATTTTCAGATATTTGTATGTCTTCCAATCCACCTGCAATATTTTGCAAAGTTTGTTAAGAGCTTAATTTCAACCTCATTATATATATATATATATATATATATTGAGGTTGATATTATATATATAGCATATATATATATATATATATATATATATATATATATATATAATACCAGTGCATAATGCTATACTAAAATAAATATACAAATATTAAGCATTAAATCACCCCACATGGTTAAGAAATCCAGTACCACCCTTTATGAACTAATATATAAATACATTAGAGTTCATATTTCAAAATAGCCAGCTCAAAACAATACGCTTTCAACTGTCTGCTATAAGAGATTATATATTGAAATATGAACTAACTCAAACAAAGAACTTGAAATTTTAGCAAGCAAATATCTTAACTTTTTGCTACAAACAAATATGTTTTACTATTATTATATAAAGACAAACTAAACATTAGTAATGCATTTTTATTTATAAGGAATTAAATTATGAATTATTATTATTGTTAAAAGTATCATATATAATTACAATTTACATAACAATATTAGTTTAAGAGTAAGTATTAGGGAACATAAATGTAAAATAGTAGTAGAATTTTAATTATAGATTCAGGTTATAAGTCTTTTCTTAAGTGCAACTACCTATTGAGTTCAGTAAAATCCCTTTTGATATTTTATAGGTGGATTAAAGAACTAATTAAAAATCAATGATTATCCTGACATCTCTTTAGTATCAAACTATTATTATGATTATTGCTAACTGTAAGTCCATAGAAGTAATAATAATAAAATTCAATACACAATAACATGATAGTATAATTTCTTCTTTAGTTAATTGAAATTTAATAATTATAGATGGTTTATTATATTCATTTATTCATTATACGTAGTCATGTGAGCATTAGGATACTCAATAAGGAGTATATTGTTATTCTCATGCCATTGAATAAATAATTTTGTATTTGTTTAAGTTTAAAGGATATGCAATCTTATTGATAGAATAGGAGAGTCTCACAATTGTTAATATTGATCAAAGATGATTGATAATTTGGGAAAAGTCTTAAATTATACCTTAATAAAGCTATAGAATAGCCTAATGTAGGAACTTGGCATATCATCTAGGGTTTATTCTCCTACTGGCAGGGTACAATATATACAGGATAATGAACCACATAAAATCTGACCCTGGCTTCATGAATCCAAACTCTACCATGAGGAACTAGTAGCATCAGGTGGATATGCACTGTTCTGCCTTTACTTTTAACTTCATGATAATTCTATCATAATTGTAGAACTCTTAATAATATTCCTTTATTTTTTAGCCATTTTATAGACAGGTTAGGAATAATATAGTAACTAAAAATAAGTTTTTGTTACCTAGATTGGAAAAAGTTAGTGACTTTTTTCACTTCACTTTAATTATTCATTGAAAAACAACTTTGTAGAGTTTTTATCAAAATTTGTTATACAAGCTTTAATTAAAAAAACTTGCTAATCAAAATAGATAGTGGAAATTTATAATTATCAGTATGTCTATTGTAACATAAAACATGCTTGTTTTTAATTTTAAAATCAGAATTAATAAAATATTAATTAGACTTTTTAAATGTTTAATTTATAATAAAAAAAATTAAAATTCAAAATTATTTAATTTTTAACTGTTATATATATATATATATTGGCAGGCTCATTGAATAATATATGTGAGTGTGCACACACACTAATATATTGTTAAATGTCATGAGACACATAACAGTCTCATTATATATATATATATATTAACTATAAATGTTCAATCAATTTAGTATAATATAGTGAAGCGGAATCTGAGATTCAGATTGCGCTTCCCAGCCCACTTCAAATCTTCCGCTACCAACCTAAATTCAAACCCTATTCTTGCATATATATTCCACTCACTAACACATTTTTTATCCTTTTGTTTGAGTATTATTAACTAACATATTTATTAATGAAGATATATGCCTAAATATCTGAATTTAAACACACAAAATAAAAATAATAAATATAGTATTTAAAGAGGGAATACATATACACAATAGGGAACGGAAGATTAATTATAACAAGCTATAATATCAATATATTATATTTTCTGCATTTTGTTATTCTATAAAAGATATAATAAGTATTTATTAATTGCAGCTCAGATATCTATAGATATTGTAGAGACAAACGTGCTGAGCAAATATTTATTGGAAAAGTTCGTTATATGTAATTTTATAAAATTGTGTTTTTAAATTATTTTTGCTATTAAACTCCACTTTTCTTTTAAATCCAATATGGAAGATGCGATTGTAATTAGTCAAAATTAATTAAAGGTGAGAAGCGTAATCTTGTATAATATTCTAACATAACTTTAATTAAAAGTTTCTCTAAAATCAAAAGTAGAAACTAAACTTAATTGATTTACTTTTGTTACAAACATTTTTTTTATCAATTTAATTTCGAATTGAAAACTTATCTCACAATGGCATCTTCCAGCACAATGGATAAATCGTATGTACAAATTCTTTTAAAAATTAATTGAATTAGATAACAATTAGCAATGACCAATCAGAAAAGGACTCCAAAAATATCAAGGCATGGAATAATTATGAATTAATTTGGGGAGAGTAACTAGGACAGTCAATGAGAGCAGTCACCAAGAAAATTTGCGTTCGTTAATTTCAATGTGTACTGAGTAAATCTAAGTTGCCTTTTTCACCATTCGAGATGGCCTTCCCTGGAATCTGTGCCCATGGATCCCGATACTCATAGACTATAATTATATGCCTATTTGTTAAATAATAAACTTATTGCCTGCCTGAATAACTATGCTTGACAAACTAGATCTAGTCTCCAAGGGAATTGAAATCATCAAAAGAACCGCCACGTTTTACAGAGGTAATCATTTCAAATGCTGCTAGATGTTTAAAGTTACCATGAATAATTTTAACTCTCACCTATCTATTTCTTTAAACATTTTGTAAAGCTTTCATTTGTAAAATTTAATATTAGTTATGAATCAATTTGTAAAATTCTTACCTTTTTGTTAATTGTACCTTGTTCTCTCTATATATAACTTAGCTGTAATCTCTCCTACATTAAACCTCTCCTGAATAATTATTAGTTCTTAATTTCATGTCTATGTGGCAATACTTTATTTTCATTATTATATTTTATACTTTCAGATACTAAATTATATGTCGATAATTTCCCCCAGAATCGCAAATGCTTACGCTATCTCTTTTAATAAAAGAAAACCCTCCTTACTTTTCAGAGGGTAATTAATCTAGTATTTTTTAAAAACAAATTTGTTATTCTTAGTATAGCGGGTGCCTGCCAGTCTGGGGAAATAAAATCAGAATTTGATAATTATTGTACAGTGTTATTTTCAAAAACTAAGTAAAAATCTATTTTCTTAGAAATGTGTTTTTTTTTTTTGGTTAATTAAATAATAGCGCTAACTTCTAAAATCTGCAAATAGATTTATATGAATTAAATTAATATTACTTTCTTGAAATCAATAGCCACCACTGACTTTATATATATTTAATAATATGAAAAGTATTTATTTATTAAAGCATTCAAAACCAAAGATTTATATTATTTATACGTTGTGGAAAGTTTATGTGTAGTTTAAAGTAATACATAAAGGGGGGGGATCCTTTAGTTCTATGAGCTATATTATATTAGCATTAAATGTAATTCTTCCATATCCACGTAGTAATCAAATCATACTGGTACGCTGGGTTTTTATTAATAAAGATAGGCGATAATTCTTTATTTCTTAGTTAAATATATATATATATATTTATATTAATGCAAGCGTTACGGGTATACCGGCCTTTCATTATATATATCTTTGTGCTTCGTTCATTTTTACTTCCAATACCAAGGACAAGGTTTGGCAAACCTCTTTGGATTTCTTCCGCGCGAGATATTATTGCATAGGGTTCGCTCTGGCAAAAGTCCAGCCTATGGCAATTCAATAAAGCACATTCTTTGTTGTTTATGACCCGACCCTGCCGACGTTTGCAGAGAGTCGCCTTCTTTAACTGTGAATTGAAGCATCTTCTTGGATCTTAGAATAGATCTCTCCATTGCCATCATACACGTACCGCTCTCCCATATTTTGTTCTCGTTAAAAGCCTATTAATTCTCCTAAACCATACTGTTATGATTATGCTAAATGGATTGCCATTTTTTTTATATGTTTCATTCACACTTTCAGATACGATATTTCTGCCATTATTATTATTTCCCAAATTAGCTTCCCACACATGTTCTTATATAGCAAATGCAAATATTAATTAAATATAATTATCCTTATCATCCAACTCAATAAACTTAAGTATTGGTACGAGTGCTATTGTTTTATTAATGGTGGATTCAAAGAACTTTATGTAACTGTAGTCTAGCGCTATTATTAAAAA
Source organism: Epiperipatus broadwayi (assembly GCA_028023455.1). Classification (NCBI taxonomy): domain Eukaryota; kingdom Metazoa; phylum Onychophora; class Udeonychophora; order Euonychophora; family Peripatidae; genus Epiperipatus; species Epiperipatus broadwayi. The sequence goes on along the minus strand of JAQFVV010007139.1, from coordinate 34,448 downwards.
TCTTATGTATCCCATTCAATCGATAAATTATTGACATATAAATAGCCGCATTAGAATAAAGCCATGAATTATTTGTTATTGATGATTAAATACGTTCATTTTATAGCATTGTAAGGGAGGTTAATGTCATCCAAGGGAGATAAACACCCATTTTATTTACATTGTAACACCAATAATGTTTGCAATCATATATATTCCAAGTTGATTTAATAAATCTTATATCTTTCTAAATATCTAAGTCATTGTTTCATTTATTGAATAGAAATGGATTTGATGTTATATAAAAAAGGTTCCACTTACTAGATGATCGAAAATCGCTAATCATAATATCCTGTACATGAATAAAGTTCAAATAAGAGTCTTTTTGTGTCATGACTTTGTGATGCCAGTGGGGTAGAAATAAATTAGATCAGTATCATTGGAATTGTTGCTCATAAGTTGGTAGATCTGGAAAATAGGCAAATAGGGCAGAGTTCATGAATGTTCCTGACTTATGTATCTTGCGCATGACTGGACTTGAGATACTTTTGCCTAGATGCTAGATCTTGTTATATGAACAGACGAAACCGATCGGTACAATAGTCTTACATTTTCATTTAGTGTGCCAATACTAAAAACATAAAAATATTACAAATATATACTTTATATTAAATGCATTTATTGATCATGCACTAAAAAAAATAATTTTATCTTCAACCACAATTTAGGTTTTTAGATTTAATTTGAAATAAAAGCATGGGGAATTCAGAAATTAATTAAGACAATCCTTATTTTTCATATTAAGCATTGATGTAAATAATTTTTGGTCCCTTCCATGCTTTTATTTTAAGTTAAATCTAAAAATCTCAGTTGTCATTGATCAAACCCATTTTTTTTATTTTTAGTGCATGATCAGTTAAAGCATTTAATGTATTTTTTATTTACTTGTATTATATACTTTTTAATTTGAAATATTTTGATTTTCCTATAATTTTCTTAAATATTTCAATAGAAATTACGCACTTCTATTTTTAATTATGATAGCTCTAGAATGCATTCAAACAGTCAATATCTGATTTTCTGTTAGTTACTTATCTACGCTTATTAAAGAAGGGGACTTGTCTTTTTCTTTCTTGAAAAATACCTTTGAAAATTTAGTAGGTATGGAATGGTTTTTAATGCAAGTTGAAATCATAAAATTTCATGAGAGCATGAAATACAAATAATAAAAGAATATGTATAATAATAGGAACAATATATATGTCAATATTTTATTTTTATTACATTACAATTTGCAAATATCGAAACAAATTTTAAATAATAGTATATTTTTTATAACACTAAAATATATGAATGAATATTTCACCTTTACTATACAACAGTTAAGTTTTTTTCTATCTTTTTTGTATGATATGCCATCATATTGAATTTTTAAAGAATTGATTTCAGACACAATTTTCACAACTTCTACTTTAATAATGTTAGAGCAAAAATCTACACATTGATAGAAACTAGAAAAACAAAGGGAAAATGAATGCCTAAGGAAATGAGTGATTACCATGGAAAAACTAAGTGAAAAAAGAGTTTCTATATCCTAATGTATTTTCTAATTTATCAGGACTATGTTTTAAAGTTACATTTTCATTGACAAGTGTTGTTAGCTGAAAGGTCAGCACAGCCGCCTTTCAAGCAAGCAGTTGGTTGCAGACGGTTGTTGTTGGTTTGCCTCCTAGATGATGTTATGACATATAAAAAACGAACTTATATAATACTTCTTACCTGAGATAATGCACAGCTTCAGAATTGACAAGAAGAGAAGAATAAGAATTAATCTTTTTTTTGTTTCCCAGAATCTAAAAAATATCAAGGAATGTATAAAAGAATAAAAGATGCAAAGTAAATCATTTTCAGAAGGTAGTTATGCATTTCTAATCATAGCAATTAACTTCTTATTTATCCAAACTAGAAATTGAAGGCCAGTGTTTTCATCAACGATAAAATAAGTTTGCTCTATTCGTTTTATATTTTGTAGACACCATGGTGTTATTTTGTTATATTTAATATCAAACAGGGATATAATTTATTTGCGTATAGCTAATTTGCTAATAATGTGATGCAACATATGACAAAAACTACTGATTTCACAGCGTGAGTACCAAGACCTAAGAAAGATTTTGGATGTGATTTTTTACCTGCATACAATTCTATGTGGTATACATCACCATTGTGGCTATTTCCACACATGTATCACTTAAAACGTCTCTTTATTGGATTTAAGAATTTATATTGTCACATGGTATTATACCCACTATTTTTTTTATATATCAAAACGTCAGCCGGAAAGTGAACTCCGGGACATCTGTTTAGAAAGCAGTTATTGTAGCCCCTAGGTCACCGATGCTTGACTATACAATTTATACCCATTAAATTTTGTGATTGCTTCATTAACTGCAACCTTATTGTGCAGTTGATAATCTACCTTAAAGTTTATATTGCACTGCTCTATAATAACCTAATTTTATAGATGCAGTCAAAATTATTATTTGTTATACAAGCATATATGCTATTATGAGCACAGACACACTAACACAAGTACAGATAGCTAATAAATTATTAAATATTTTGAGAAACATTATGTCCATGAAAAGGGTTGTCTCTATTTTGGATAAGAGCACAAAAAATATACTGTACCTAATTGGCTAATTTTAAAATGTCTTCAAAATCATTACTTCTTATACAAACTTAGACATGCTATCACAAGCACAAATACATTTATGCAAATACAGACTTGCTAATAAATTATTAAGCCCTTTGAAAACCATTATATCTAAAAAATAAGGTTGCCTCAAACTTGGATCAGAGATCCAAAATTACATTGAACGTAATCGGCTAATTTTAGAGATTTAATGAAAACCATTATTTGTTATACTAACACATTTATGTTAATGCATACATACTAATACATTATACTTATTACTGAAAATTACTTTTTATCAAATAGTATCTTTTTAAAATAATAAAAATCAAATATAAAATTTAGTACTTATGTTATTACATTTGTTTTCGGGATGCAGTCTTTGAAATCGCAAAATGTTCGATGCATGTTGAATCCACTTACAATTTTTTTTTTTTCATGTGTCAAAGCATCGGCTGGGAAGCGAACGCACAAACCTGGGACAACTGCTTTTAAGGCAGCTGTGACCACTCGGCCACCAATACTTGACACATTATTTTTTACCAATTAAAAAATGTATACCTTGCTGTTTTCTGTACAATCTAATAAATATGAGCAAAAAGAAATAATAATAAATGGTCTTATTAATAAAAAAAATATTTTTTAACTGATTATAACAAATTGTACATCATTTGAGCAAGGAAATTAAACCATGGACAATGACAGTATTGGCACATGCATAACTCCATTCGGTTTTTCTACAATTTGAAAATGAAAACAAAGAAATAATAGATTCATACATTGAGCACGCTATTGTGCTAAACATTGCGATGTTATTTTAATATACAAATATGTGATATCTTTTTTTTTTAATGTCATAGCATCGGCCGGGACGGGAACCCGCAACCCAGGCAACTGCCTGCAAGTGCAAAGCAGTCTCACTGACCTATCGACCACCAACGCAAGACTATGTTATTTTTTTATCATTATTATATCTACAATTGACTAATTAATGCCCTTGTCTATGTATTTTGTAACTGCTTATTTTTTATATTATTTTTGAGTTAATTGTATGAATCGTAAATATGTAAGAATTTATTTTATCTTACGGCTGTTTGAACAATACAAAGTATAAGAGTAACATTAAATATCTAAATGCAGGGGGAAATGACAGGTTTTGGCAAATACTTATCCTCATGAATCATATGATGGGGGGGGGGGGTAATTATTTTGTCCAAATACTACCTTTAGTAAACTTAAAGTGGAAGAAAAATAAGATGTCCAAATGATTGCTCAATTGATTCTGCATTATTATAAGACCAGTGTTTTTATACTTGCAATCACAAAAAATAATATCATTTGTCAGGAAGCTTTAGACGAATCATTAACTGATGTTTTATATAGGTGACCCTTCCTTCAATCATTTAGTTCTCTAGTGTTAGAATGATAATGTCAAAGACACACTACAATACTTCGTATTGCTTACTTTCACTGGTAAAAGATGTAATTAAGAATAAAATTAGAAAAAGTGTTGAAATTTTTTAAAAAGAAAATTTCCTTCAAACATCTTTTTTTACTCCGTATGTCCAAGCATCGGTTGGGAAGGGAAGCGAACCCATGACAACTGTCTGTAAGCAACTGTTTGCTTGCAAGGTGGTTGCGCTGACCTCTCGGCTATTGTATAACAAAATATCAAATAAACATGCTAATGAACAAACATGTTTCACATGTAGATGTATTTGTGTTTTACAAATAGTTTGTACAGTCATTTTTAGATAATATGATAGTGAATATTATTATTATCATCATCATCATCACTCATTTCCTTCTTTTTAGAGTGATGACAATTTTATTTAAAGTATGGCTATTAATACAATTGTAATATAAATAATAAAGTATAATTGTGATAATACATTTGTACTTTCAATTAATTTCTTAACTTTCTTCAACTGAAAACGATTTAATTTTAAATATAATGGAAGTGATAACGATGTCATATCTTAATGTGTTTGATTAAAATTATTCAAAAAAATCATTAAACTTCATTTTATTACAACAATTATTCTATATATATATATATATTAATTGATGTAGACTGTTTTCAAATTGGATGTCAACTTTATATGAAATCATATTTATTATGTTTTTAATAATTCATATTTTTTTTCAAATCTGCTCGTCTGATATATTTCTAATCATTACTTTAGAAATATTATCATAAATGTGTTTTATTACTGCAATATATAAATATTTTATTTTATTTTTCTTATATTTATTTTTCATATTATTTATTATTATATTGGTGCAATTTATTATTATTATTATTATTATTATTATTATTATTATTATTATTATTATTATTATTATTATTATTATTATTATTATTATTATTATTATTATTATTATTATTATTATTATTATTATTATTATTATTATTATTATTATTATTATTATTATTATTATTATAACAATTGTTCTATTTATCTTTATTTTTTTTATCTTTTAATAACATTCTGATCATCCAGAATTTTTCCCATCTGTATTTTTTATTAATGTCCTATTTATCGTTCTTCTTATCTTGTTCATTAAATGTTCATTTTTCTGGGTTTTTTTCTTTTTTCAAATTTATATTCAAACATTTTATAAACTTTTTAAATTGTATACAAATAATAAAAATTAAAACAAACATTCTAATGAAAGCAAACATATGATTCTATGTAATATCAGGACTGATTTAGTAAGTCGTAAGTCCTCTGGAATTTGTTTGCACAATTATACTGAAAGGGTGTTCTTTTTCATGTTTTGTTTACAAACTAAAATACAGAAAAGTAATGTATTTTATGTGAACAATTTTAAGGGGAAAAATAAATAATAATGTTCTAGGGGTATTTATATTGAAATAATACTACCATTAATAGTTTCATACTTTTAATTGAGAAATAGTAGAATAACAATTGCATTTATTTTTATTTTTTTGTTATTCCTTCTCTCATTTTTGAAGTCTTTATAATTATTAGATATCAATTGAGATTTACAAACAGAAGCCTATTTTGTTCTTAAACAACAAAAGCCATATAAATGAGAAACATAAATGTGCATTGTATATACCCTTCTTCAAATAATGCTACAATTAACAGTTCTGTAAAGTCTAATGAAATTTTAATTAACAAATAGTATGAACAAGTACTAGTGATTCTTATCTTAAATTGTAAGATATTTTTTTTGGGGACAAACAAAAAATTAACGTGCAATTTATTCTTTTCATTGGTGGTGGTAAATAGCTAAATCATGTAAATGTCATGAAGAAAGATTAGAAAATGATCTAGATTACTGCTATTTGTCATTATATTTTTCAGAAGATAATATTTAGATGGAGCAATAATAGACCAAGTAATGAACCTCTCATTCAGCACAAATATGATTGACTGATTTGGTATAAGTTACTGCCAACGGAACAAAGCAATTCAGTTAATGATTGACAGTGGAATATCTAATTCTCTAACATTAATGTCAGAAAATGCAGGAAAACTGCACTGATACATGTATACATTTTTTTCTCAGTGATGAAAATCAGGTTTCACTTAACTTGGCATGACATCAAGAAGTAACACAATGTCTCATTATTTCCATGCTAAAATATCTGGACCCATCTACTTGTAACCTGCTTACATGTCATCAGGACTAGCACTCTGACAAAACCTTTTGTCTTTCTTTCTTCTTACATGTCGCAAGATTATAAGTCTCCCCAGTCACATATTGACTGTTAAAATTATTTGATAACCAAACTAGGAGGGAAAATGCCACTATTCAAACAATCACAAGATTACAAAAAACATTGTCAAACAACCACAACATAAAAAAAAAAAAAAAATGTCTCATATATTTTAAATCTGGATAAATGAATAATTTGTCACTTTGCTATTCTTTAAACTGTTTAACATTTTTACATTCCTTTACTAAAACATCTTAATTCAAAAGTACACATGGAATTAGACATTTAAACAGCTGGCTTCAGTTTAATATTGCCAGAAATATACATTGTTTCCATCTTTTTTCTTAGATTCAGAAAATGTACGTTATTGAAGTTCTTTATTATAATATTTAAATTATACTAATTATTGGTCAATATTAACTACTTGTTATTAGGGAGGACATATTTATTGAAAGGTATTATCTTTATTCTATGAAGTGTTTAAGTGATCTATTGTCTTAGGTAAATGTTATTATACATCAATTTATTAGAAATTGAATGATGAATGCAACTAATCTACTAACAAAAGTATAATTTTAAAATTTATGCATGAAAATTTAGAATTTATGAAATAATATTAAAATAATTATTAGAAATATTAATTTTTTTCTTTGGTTTATTGCTTTAAATATCAATGGCTATATTTTTTTCAGCTTAATTACATTCTTTGCTGTCTTATGCTTCAAACAATATATATTATTTTATTTTTGAATAATACAAATTTAAGTTATGAAAAAATTTGTGACATAACATAATTTTTTAAATATTCAATACGGCATCTTCACCACTAAAAACATTAAACAGGTAAATACAACCTATTCTGAATGCAGTCTAATAAATAGTAAATCATAACATTACAAACTGCAATTATAAATTTCAAATTACCTAAATAATTAGTGTATTCATGTTCAAGGCTAATTGGGTTTATAAGTAACCATTATAAACCAGTCAACACTTAGACAATCCCAATATAGATAACAAGCAACAATTTCTAACTGTTGTAAATACAATCTTTTAACCATAAAAGTGGAATCCCAACTTTATTAGTATTGACCAATATACAGTGATTCTCTCAGAATCTGATGAATTCCAGTAAGAATGGGGATTTGGTAATAAATAGTGTCTTTTTTGATGCTAGCAGATAGCATCTGTCTAACCTAAATGACTGAATGTACTTTCAATTTAAGCCATGGCTAACAGTGACCATTTCTTTTATAGTCATTATGCTATAAGTCTACTGCAATGACACAAGTTCACAATAGGATAGTCTCAGCTAGAATTCACAAGGCAAGGTATTACATACAGCTGGAAGTGAGTCCAGACATTCACTCAAAACCAGCCGAGCACCAGCCTTATTTAAGTTATATATATATAATATTGTATTTACTGATATATATATATATATATATATATATATATATATAGTGTGTGTGCCCTTTTCTATAGGTCAGAAACAGCTCATCACAGCAAATTATTAAAACATTTTAAATTTAGAATGTGTTCTCATTATGTGTTAGTTATATTGTATGAATACTATCCTAAAGGTACAATTTGAAGCTAAATTAAATTGCATAATGCTTAAAATTGTGATAAATCACTTAAGAACAGTTAAATAAAGCTAAAAATATTGTTACATATGGTTGAAAAAGCTGGCCATAATAAATAACATAGCTATAAATATTTAAAAGTTTGTTTAAAAAGTTAGATTTTAATAGTCCTAAACTTATAGTTAAATAAATGTTATATTTATTTTTATAAATTATATTTAATAATTATAATTAATATATATTTTTAAAAGTAAGTTTTATGGTAGTGAAAGTTATATTTAGTTCTATATTTTCTAAATTATTCTTCCAAATTTTATATAATTGTATTATTTTATTTAATACAACAAATGTTGCAATTTATTATTTATTCCCAGACAGAAAATCACATGCTGTCTGTCTTGGTTATATCAATCATGAGACTTATATAATATGTTGTTATACACACATGCTTGCTAGTATTTATTAGTAAAGTTCAAAATATTTTAAAATTGCTTTATAGAATTGGATATAATTATTACCTATCATAAAAGCAAATATTAAGTTAGACATTATAAATGTTTAAATAATGTAATAAAGACAAATAAGCTAATAAAAAATTAAATATATGTTTTAAAATAAAATAGATAAATTAAATAGTAAAGGTGAGATAAAATTATTAAGTATTATTTTTAAAAGTCATTTTAAATGTTTAATTAATTTTTGTAAAGTAATAATTGTTTTGAAAGTAATATTTTAAATAATATTTTTAAAGTTATAACACGTCATATTTTTTATTTTGAAATTTAATTGTGTAAAACTGTAACAATATGCAAATTCAGTATCAAATGAAAAGTAAGAATCAACCAATATGAGGAGGTATTTTCTAGGATATAAATATTGATTGCAGGGGGGTATCAAGGGTGATTAACAATGTATTAAGGTGATCAAAGGTATTAGTGATCGTATTAGTAGCTTTGAGGAAATAGTAATTTTAAATTTTATTATTTTAATCAATTTTTTAGTGCTCTCATACAATTTATTTGCAAAGCTAATAGGACAGTTATTATAAAGTATTTGCAAAGAGAGTGTAACAATAAATATATTTAATAACTTCATTTTAATATTCCTTGCTAATTTTTAAAGTTCTTTGCCAGGAGTATTCATCAGAAGCTTAATTTACTTCACAATAGAAGTACAAAAATGCCAATAAGTAAAATGTATTTAGTGGAAATTTTAAAGATAAATATAATAATTATGAATATAATATTAACACAGAGGACTATTCCAATGTCCAATGAATTAATTATTTTTATGGACATTGTACAAGAAGCTTAATAGGAAAGCTATTTGCTGACTAAAAGTAAATTACGCATTATTTTATGTAACAGAAAAATAGCAATGTCCATGGTTAATAAGTGATATGACAAGTATTGTATATAATAATTTTATGGAAACAATGCTATAGAAATTAATGTTATATCCTTTTTGAGGGAAACATTTATGATATTTGCAAGAAATTATTAAGTAAAGACTAATGGAAAATATTTACGAATGCGTAAGTTATAAAACCTTAGGATAGATAGGTTATATGCTTATAAAATTGTTTTAAAAAATTGAATTTTAAGACAATAATGAAACTGCTGAAAGTAGATAATAAATGGTAATAAATTTTACTAAAAGAAGAAACCTACAAAAAAAGGAATACATGAATAAATAAAAATATGAGCTTATAAAAAAAGTTTATCCAGATAATTCAAGCTAAGCAAAGGAAATGATGCATCACCAGGCCGACATAGAATATGCTAGAATAGTAACTTCAAAGGATTATTTTTAAATGCTACGATTTCATTATGATTTGAATAATCATCACTCTGGACTATAGAAACTATAAACTATTATTCTATAAACTATTCCAGAATGGATCGATTATTATTTTATTTAATTTTTCAAGATTTTAAAAGACGTCATATTATTTTTATTATTCTTTTTTTTTAATCTGAGATTTTCATACCAGAAGTTCGTCCAACACTTACCACCGGAAACATTTTGTCTTGTTCATCATCATAGCAATGGGGAAGTTGTAGAATTGCTGTTGAAGAGAACATTTAAAAAAAAATCTCTCAAGAAAATAAAAAGCATTTTGAACTTTATAAAGAAAATTTAGTCTCAGCTGAAGATTAAGTAATATAATTTTAACTCATATATTTTTTTTTAAAAATATAATTATTTTGGACTTATAAGAATAGGAACATGAATATTAATTTATTGATAATAGTATAATCTTCTAGTAGAATAATATAATAATTTAAATAAGAACACTTTTAAAATAGAAATAGGGATGTATTTTTTTTTCATGTATGCAATGTATCTAATTGATGGGAAACTGAAGACTGCAAAGTGATGACAAGTCGATATCACTTGGTAATAGTTAATGAATATTGATATATTTTTATGATGTGTATTTTGTTTTCTTTTTTGCATATTGCCTATGAATTATAATGTATGGAAGTTTAAATGTTGAATTATATGCAAACACATTTTGTACAACACATTTAAATTATGAGATTAGGATTTATTTTGGGAATATGCATACTATAATTTTATACTAGTAATATAACACAACATGATGATGAATATTGTGATTCTTTTAAAACACTTTCATATTATTGGATGTTCCAAGTATTTATATGACCAGTTGGTATATGTTTAGAATATAGAATAAGAAAGTAAAGCAGACTTTTCTTGTGGATTAGTAAGATCACTCTAATTATAATTGAACTTTGTTTATTATTTTGAATATGCAAGTTAGTTTTTTGTCAATGTAAGATTTGATAAATCTTTCAGGAAATGATAAGGTAGTGACTTGGTTGTAGTATTATGAACATGAACCCAAGATATGATATTAAAGTAGGATGTAATAAGGGAATATGAATAGTATTTTATAATCTTAGTGGATATACAATACAGCTAATAATGCTTTGTGACTGATATGTTTATTTGGGACTGTGTCTATTTTTCTTTAAGTATTGATGTTTTAATAAAGCTTAAGGAATAGCTTTAACATCATTGATAGTATTTGGAGGACATTAGAGTAGGTCATGCCTCTATTTCTTATAGATACACTGAGCCATGGTATTTTTCTCTGATATATGCTATGAGTTATACTTTAATTTTGCTTCCTTTGCCTACTCATCTATTCGTTATCTAGATTTCCAATGTAACTACATCATACAGTATGGTATATTTTAAAATATATAATAGATAATTTATAGTTTAAGATATGCTATTGTTTGAATGAGATAAGTTCATTTACGTGTAAGAAGAAGCATAGTTTATGCAAATTGGAACTGTAAATCCAACGGATTCAAAAGGAAAAAATCATAAAATATGTTTAGATTTTTACTTTGGAAAATAAAAATAAATTTCAGGAATATAATATGTAAAGCAAAATTGCTTTTGAAATATTAAATAACTTTTCAATATTTTATTTCATTTTTTAATGAGTACTGCATATTTTTTTAAAATACAATATTTATAAAGTAAAACGATATAAACAATAAGCATAGATATAATTTTTATATTTAGTAAATAATAGGGAATATATCAGTGATTACAACTATATAGTATTATAATAATATTAAATGGGATGTATTGTATTTAATAATCCTAGTGTAGTGAACAATGATATCCACACAATCTAATAATTATCAGTAGATATTTTTCACATTGCAGAAATGAAATAGTTTATTTTTAAATAAGATCCACACTCTCGATTAGTATTATTATTTTGTTTTTCCATACTATGTTTCCATGGATGTTTTAAAAGGAAGCATAGTTTAAATAATACTTAAAGATGGTATATATTTTAAAATAAAATAAAAATGTAATTTTATCATAATATTGTTCTCAAAAAGATAAATAAAAGTGTATTATTTTATTATTATTATTTTAAGTCAGAATGAAGACTTAAATAAACTCTCAATTGTTTTAATAACTAATTAAGAGAAATGTAGAATGGGGTAAATTGAGGATATCCTGTGTAAATATTGTAAATAAATTGTTATTTTTGTATGTGTGTGTTATAATAAAATTTTGTTAAATTTGTTTTTCAATAATTTGTGTGTCTGGTTTTTTTGTTTTTCCCATCACCCTGCATCTAAAACACAGAGTCACTAAATCAAACATAATATCTTTTTTGCACAAAAATAAATAAAGAATTATTTTAAGAATTCAAATATTTTTCTTGGTATTATTTATTTAAGTAATCACATTTTTATAATATCTTATGTTTATAAATTGATTAGCATAATGGTACCTTGAAATATATGCTATCCATTGCTACACACCTTTGTTTATCAGATTATCAAGTGCTACCACATTTTTCTTACATTATTATCTGAAGATAAAATATTATATTATAGTATTCTATTATTTTATTATGGTAATAAATTATAGTGAAGAAAAGATATACATAATTAGTTCATACAATGAAGAATATTATTGTTTATTATTATTATTATTATTATTATTATTATTATTATTATTATTATTATTATTATTATTATTATTATTATTATTATTATTATTATTATTATTATTATTATTATTATTATTATTATTATTATTATTATTATTATTATTATTATTATTATTATTATTATTATTATTATTATTATTATTATTATTATTATTATTATTATTATTATTAGTTAATTGTAGTAGATTATGACATAAAAATCCCTTATCATATTTTGCTACTGTGATTTAATTAACTTAGAATAGTTTTATGAACCTGAGTTTTTATTGAGCTAAATTATTATAAATAAAAGATTAAGATTTAATTATTAGTTTAATCTTAATGAGTAGGAGTTATTAAAGTCATAAGAATACTATAAGTTTGTTATTTAAAATTGTAATAGGGGGAATATTGTTCTTATGCCATTGAGGTAGTATCCTGTGGGATATTGGCTCAATATAATCTTTCTTGTCATCTGTATTTTTACTTCCAAGTCTCGTGATATAATTAAATACTTATTTTATTTATTTTATAAACTGAGCCTTATTCTTATTTTTGAATTTGAGCTAGTGAAACATTTAATTTTAATGCAGACTATTTTATTTATTAATTATTTGTATTTAACTAAATGTAATCATTAACTGAGCTAATCCATTTTATTTAATATTATATTGCCTGGAAGTGAAATGCACAAGGTCATATATATATATATATATATATATATATATATATATGTATATATATATATATATATATATATATATATATATATATATATATATATATATTGTGCCCTTTTCTATAGGTCAGAATTAGCTCATCATGTCAATTTACTAAAAAAATTAAATTTAGAATATGTTCTTTGTGTAATAATTATATTGTATTAATAATATGTTAAAAGTACAATTTAAAACTAAATAAAATATGTAATGCTTAAAATCATGATGTATAACTTCAAAATTAGTTACAAAAAGCTAAAAGTATTAGGTGCTTATGGTGGGAAAAGCTGGCCATAATAAATAACACAGCTATAAGTGTTTAAAATATGTTTTAAAAGTTTAAATTTAATAACTAAAACTTGTAATTAAATAAATGCTATATTTTAAAATATAAATTATATTTAATAATTATAATTAATATCATATATTCTAAAAGTAAGCTTTATGGTAAGAAAAGTTATATTCAGTTCTATATTTTCCAAATTATTATTCCAAATTTTATATTAATGTATTATTTATTTAATGTAATAATTGTTGCATTTTATCATTTATTTTTATTTTTTTAAAAATTTAGATTTATTGATAATAGGTATATACAAAAGTTTTCAATGATAGTTATAAATGTTTATATTGTTATGATTTCTCCAAGAGTTTGTATAGAATGAGTGGAGATCTGATTTGTTTGTTTAGTCAGATCATCGGTCAGAGAAAAATTAGTGTGTGTTTAGGACATTTTTATGTCCATACATTAATAAGATATTTGATTGTTTCTTTTACCTGTTATATAGTTTATCAATCATTAGGATTGGATTCATTTTGTAGGTAGAATATTTTGAACACTTTTCATGTAGAAACTTTGAGAAGATCATTCTGTATTTCTTTTGTAGTATTGAAAGTGTTGCAAGGAAGAAAGAGTTTGTTTCTGGCTGGGGGATGCTAAACTTTAATTTAAATCTTCTCACCCAGATAGAATATGTAACAAAGTTTGCCATCCTAATGGTGGGGAAGTCTCTTTTCTTAATACACTCTTTGATTGATAGAATTTTATATTAATCAATAATACTATTTTGAGATATTATGAGTTTAATCTTTCCCAATCCCATGCAAGAAAGCATTATATGTTCAAATGTTTCTTCATGCACTAAGCAGTTTTTGAACAATAGGGGTCTTTGTTCCTTATACCTCTTTTGTAATGAAGGAGTCAATTAGTATGCATTGCATTTAGGTTCACCTTTATTAGATATTCGAGGAATTTGGGTTCCAATGTCCAGAATTCGAATAAAGTTCAAAATATCTTTAAGAATTGCATTATAGAATTGGATATATATATATATATATATATATATATATATATATATATATATATATATATATATATATATATATATATATATATCACAAAATCAAATATTATATTAGTCATTATAACATGTTTTAAATATTATTATAAGATGAATACAGCTAGTAAAAATTAAATGTTTTGTTTTAAAATAAAATTACATAAATTAAATATAAAATGTCGGATAAATTTATTAAATATTGTTTTTAAAAGTCATTTTAAAATGTTTAATTAATTTTAGTAAAGTATAATAATTGATTTAAGATAATATTTTTAGTAATATTTTAAAATTATAATGAGTCATATTTTAATTTTTAAATTTAATTGTGTTACAGTAGTAATATGCAAATTAAGTATCAGATGAAAAGCAAAATCCACCAATAAGATGAGGTGTTTTGTAGGGTATAAATACTGTTGCACGGTTGATAATAGTTTTATAAAGTTATACTTCTTTTAAATTTTTTATTTTAGTCAATTTTAGTGCTCTCATATAATATATTTTGCAAACTAATAGGATATTATTTTTTAAGTATTTGCAAAGAGAGCATAATATAAATATATTTTAATAAGTTTATTAAAAGGATGGAGTGCTAATTTAAAGTTCCCTTTACCAGGATTATTCATCAAAACATGATACAACTTCGCAGTAGAAATATGGAAATGCTAACAAGTGATACATATTTAATTAAGAAAATTTAAAAAATAAGAATGATAATTGTTAATATAATATTAATGGTATTAACCAAGAGAACTATTTTAATAAGCAAAGAATTATTTTGGACATTGTGCAGAAAGCTTAACAGAAAAGCTACTGGCAAATTAAAAGTGAACAACACATTTTTATAATAGTGAGATAGTCGTATTCAAGACCGACAAAGAATACGACAAATTTATAATATTTTATGGAAAAAAACAATGCTATGGAAATAAATGTTTATCCTTTTTGAAGGAATACATTGTAATTATTTTAAAGGAAAAACTATTATAAATAATTTTAGAATGGGTATTCTAGAGCATATGTTATAAAACATGAATTATATAAAGGTTATATGTGTTTGTAAGAATTTATTTAAAAAACATAATTTAAAGAATAATGGAAACAACTATAAATGGATAATAAATAATAAATTATCCTGAATAATAAACCTATAAAGGAATGGATTATAAACTAACAATTGCTGAATTTATGGATATATTTTTTTAAATTGCGCAAAAAGT
Source organism: Epiperipatus broadwayi (assembly GCA_028023455.1). Lineage (NCBI taxonomy): Eukaryota > Metazoa > Onychophora > Udeonychophora > Euonychophora > Peripatidae > Epiperipatus > Epiperipatus broadwayi. The sequence goes on along the minus strand of JAQFVV010007139.1, from coordinate 18,726 downwards.
TTATCCTGAGTATTCATAGTCAAGTTACTGGGATATGATCCATAACCAAGCTGATACAGGATTCTATGGAATAGAAGTTTCGAGATATTATGATTTTATTATTATTTTAATAATCATTGTTCTGGATAATAGAAACTATAAACTATTATTCTATAAACTTTTCCAGAACAGATCAATGAATATTTTATTTAATTTTCCTAGATTTTTAGACGTCATAAATTACTTATTTTTATTATTCATTTTAAACATCATTCATCGCACCGGAAGGAGTTTATAACACATGTGCCAAGTTTGGGACAGTTGTTCATTGCCAACCAGGAAAACTTAGCAACGGTTGGGGTTTTTAAAAGCTCTTAGAACTTTTTTTTAAAAAAAAAACTCTTGAAGAAAATAAAAACATTTAAACTTTATAAAGAACATTCACCAAGTGAAGATATATGTAAGTATTGTTTTGATTTATTTTATTGATTTTTTTAAGTGTAATGTTATTTTAATTAGAAGAGTAGGAACATGAATATTAATTTAGTACTAATGATATTATAATCTTATAGTAAATAATTTTATATTTACATAAGTTAACATTTTAAGTGTGGAAGTATGGGTGTATATCATATATGTCATGTTTTATTTAATTGATGGACATGAAGACTTCATAAGTGATTACAAGTCAATATCACTTAGGTAATAATTGTGAATATTGATATTTGTATTTTTTTACTTTTGCAGATTGTCAATGAATTATATTATATTGAAGTATAAATGTTAAGTTGTATGTGAACGCACTTTACAACACATTTAAATTATAAGATTAGGATTTATTCTAGGAATATGCAAATTTTAATTTCATATGATTAATATAATGCAACATGATGATGAATAGTTATATGATTCTTTTACGAAAAAATATCTTTAACATTATTAGTTATTCAAAGTATAAATAATGATTATTTTGTATGTTGTTTAAGAATATGGGATAGGAAAGTAAACTTTTCTTGTAGATCAGTGAGACCATTCTAATTACAATTGAATTTTGTTTATTTTAAATATGTAAGTTTGTTTCATTTGTCAGTGTAAGTATTGATACATATATTAGGAAATGTTGATAATATAGTGGCTTGGGAGTAATCTGGAGAACATGAAACCAAAGAGATGACATTAATGTAGGATGTATTAAAGGGAATAGGAATAACATTTTTGTAATCGTATTAAGTATACAGTACAGTTAACAATGCCCTGTAGCTGGTATATTTATTTGTGGGCAGTGTCTATTTTATTTAAATACTGATGTTTTATAAAGCTGAAATAATAGATTAACATCATTGTTAGTAGTGGAGGTTATTAGACAAATGGGTCATGCCTCTATTTTTTATAGATACACTATGCCATGGTATTTTTATCTAATATGTACTATGAGTTAGACTCTAGTTTTTCTTCCCTAGGCCTACACATCTAATCGCTATATTGGTTTTCCAAAGTAACTACATTGACCAGTATTATATATTTTGTAAATAAATAATAAATAATTTAGAATTTAATAAATATTATTGAATGAATAAGATAAGTTCATTTACTTGTAAGGAGAATTAGAGTTTATGCAAGTTGGAATTGAAACTCCAACAGATCCAAATGATAAAGAATCATAGAACATGTTCTATATTTTTTTAGAAATAAAATAAATTTCAGGAATAAAATAAATAAAGCAAAGTTGCTCTGAAATGTTAAATAATTTCAAATATTTCATTTTTTTATGAGTATTGCATATTTTTGAGATAATGTTATAAAGCAAAACAATATAAGATAATCATAGGTACAATTTTGTATTTATTTAAATAATAAGGAATACATCAATAATTGCAGCTATTCAGGATATATTGTGTTTAATAATCATAGTATAATTAACAACGATGTCCACATATTGTAATAATAAATTAACAGCAGATATTTTATGTATAGTATTCACAACATTGCAAAACAAAAATTGTTTAGTAAAAGATCCATACTCGATATTGTTATTAGTTGTGTTTTTGATTCTATGCTTCATTGTATGTTTTTAAAGGAAGCATATTGTAATAATATTTAAAGATGTAATATGTGAGAATAAATATAAAGAAATATAGTTTCATCATAAAATTTGATAACAAAGGGATACTAAAAATTGTATTAGTATTATTATTATTATTTTAAGTGAGAGTGAAGAAGTAAATAGATTCTCTATTTGTTTTAGTAATTACAATTAATAAGAGATGTATAATGATGCATATTTAGTATATCAATTGTAAATAGTGTAAATATACAGTTGTTTTATTTATTTGTTATAATAAAACTTTGTTAGATTTGTTTTCAAAAATTTGTGTGTTCATATTATTTTCTTTCATATTATAATGCATAGTACACACAGAATAATTGAATCAAACATAACATTTTGCACAGAAATAAATAAAGTATTAATTTTAAGAATTCTAATATCTTCTTGGAATTTATTTATTTAAAAATTACATTTCCTTTATGGTCATAAATTGATTATTATAATAGTACATCAAATTATATGCTATCCATTGCCACACATATATTTTTCAGATTATAAGATGCTACCACATATTTATTATGTTATTATATGAAGATAAAATATTATATTGTGTTATTTCCTTATTATTATTATTATGGCGAATAAAAATTATAGTGAAGAAAAGACATATAAAACTAGATCATACTATGAAGAATATTATTATTTATTAGTATTATTCTCATCTAGGTGTGGTAGAGTATGACATTAAATCCCTTATCATGCTTTACTACAGTAATTTGATTAACTTAAAGTAATTTTATGAACCTGAGATTTTATTTAACTAAATTATTATAGATAAAAGGATTAAGATTTAATTATTAGTATAATCTTAGTGATTAGTTATTATTGAAGTCGTAATAATGCTATAAATTTCTTTACTTGAGATAGTAATAGGGGGGGAGGGATAGTGTTCTTATGCCATTGAGGTAATATCCCATGGGATATTGGATCAATGTAATATTTCTTGTCATCTGTATCTCACTTCCAATATCACATGATTTAATAAATAGTTATTTATTTATTTGATAAGCTGAACCTTATTATTTTTATTAATTTCAGCTAGTAGAATATTTTAATATTAATGCAGAATATTTATTTATTGATTATTTGCATTTAATCAAGCGTAATCGTTAACTGAGCTAACCCATTTTACATAATATTGTATTACCCAGAAATGAGACTACACAATGACAGGTCAGAATATATATATATATGTGTGTGTGTGTGTTACTAATAAATTAAACTAATTAAATTTAGAGCATTTATAATTTTATGACTGCCATTTTGAGTCTGCAATTCGGACCAATCACAACAGGGTAAAATATATCCAATCTGCTTCAAAAAGGGGTTGATGAAACTGAAACTGCCTGTCAAAACCCATCTGATAAAAGTATCTAATAATCAAAACTGAATAAAAAGGATTCAATGTATATAAGATATGTGGTAAACTTGATAAAAGAAGAGGCCTTATACAAGCCTAGAACACTTTGAAAACAGTAATTGTTTGGAGGGTACATCTTACATGTCTTCAGGTAAACCTTCAACAAAAGCTACACTATTTTTTTTGCAAAATGGGAGAATGGTTGTATAAGAAAAAGTTTCATGAAAGATATTCTATTGAAATAAAAGGAATGATGTATTGCAGAAGTGTTCAAGAATATAATGGTGAAGACCAATGTTGAAGCAGATAATGAAAAAATAAATCACAAAATAAAAGATAGACTGAAAGTAGTATAAATAAAATAAGAAAAAAGAGAGATTGAAAACGATACAGAGAAAAGGGATTCAAATGGAGACATCCAGACAAAAAAAAATAGAAGAGAGAAATAACTGAAAATAAAATAAAAAGTTTAAAATCAAAAACGAAATAACCAAGTAGAAAAAAGTGGGAATAATGTAAAAATAATAAAAATAAAATGGGTAAAAAATATTGTCCTTTCTGCTCCAAAAAAGGTTGATGAAACTGACTATCAAACACCTAAAAATCAAAACTGAAAGAAGGAGACTACATGTATATAAGACAGGTGATAAACTATATAAAAAAGAGGTTTTCTACAAATACTTTGCAAACAGAAGATTACATTTTATATATTTTCCAGATAATTTTTTAACAAATACTACACTATTTTCATCATATGGGAGAAAAATGGTTGTACAAAAAAACAATTTGTTGGATATTCTGTTCAAAATAAAATGGGAGGATGTATTATAGATGTCTTTAAAAATATAAAGGTGAAGACTGAAACCAAAAATTAAACAGATGATGAAAAAATAAATCACAAAATAAAATGCAGACTGAAAATTTAAAAAAAAAATGATAAAAAAAGAGATTGAAAACAAATCTGAGAAAAGAGGTACAAGTGGAAACATCCAGACTACAAGAAAAAAAAAAGTTGAAGAGTAAAATAAATGAAAATAAAAAAAAAAAAATTTGAAAACGAAAATGAAATAACCAAGCAGAAAAAGGTGGGAAGTATGTAAAAAAAAAAAAAAAAAAACTAAACTAATATCAGCAAAAATACCCCGTCTGCTTAAAACGGGATGATAAAAGAGATTGTAGAAACACATCTGATAAAATTACCTAAAAATCAAAACTGAAACAAAAGACTAAATGTATGATAGACCAAATAAAATAAGACAATACATTTAAAATAAACTAACAAATGTGAATAAAACTGAACTCAGAAAAAATCTGGAAAATAAAACAGTCCATGAAAGCAAAAACAGGACAACAATTTTGATCCCAAAAAGAAATTAAAAACAAATCAGGAGGCTTACTGAAAACAAAATAAGAGAAAATGACAATAAAAAATTGTGCATGTTTCTCCCCAAAAAACCTGGGAAAAGTAAATATAAACAAAACTGAAAGAAAGATAAACAAAAGGTCTTATAGACCATAGACAAAAAAGCAATGAAACTGAAATTGAGTAACAACTGAAAATGAAACAAACTCTCACAATAAATCTGAAAATAAAACAGATTCTATCACACAAAAAATAACAGAGACATAATCTTGATACCCTCTTCCTAAAAAGAAAAAAAAAAACATCAAAAAGCATACTGAAAACAACATGAAGAGAAAATGGCTAAAAAATTTTGTACATCATGCTCCCCAAAACGAGATGACAAAAATAAAATTAGCATTCAAACCAATCTAAAAACAACATTCAAAGAAAAAGATCCTAAAAATACAAAAGGTGAACTACAAATAGAAAAAGAAACATATTAAATAAAAAAATGCAAATAAAACTGAAACTGACAAAAAACACTGAAAATAAATTTGGCTAACAATTTTAACACCACCTCCCCCCCCCCTGAAAAAACTCAAAATGATGAGAAAATTACTATTAAAAATTGTCTTCATTTTTCCATGCAAACAAGATGATAAAATTAAAATTAACCTTTAAAACTAATCCAATAAAAGTAAATAAACTAAAACTGAAGGAATAAGAAATAGTCTAACAGATCATAGACAAAAAAAAATGAAATTGAGTAACAAATGGGAATAAAACTAAAACAACAAAAAGTTCTGAAAATAAATCTGACCACAAAACAAACACTGATAAACAATTTTGATCATTCCTCCACAAAAAAATTAGACAAAAATCAAATACTGAAAACAACATGAAGTGAAAATGGCTAAAAAAACATTGTCCTCTCTGCTCCCAAAAAAGAGACAATGAAATGAAAATGTACCTTCAAACCTAATCTGATAAAAGCAACTAAAAACCCAAAATTGGAGGAATAAGACTTTAATTAAAAGCATAAAAGATGAAGTATATGTGAGATGGATGGATGAAATAAGAAAGAGTGCAAGAGCAATATGGAGAAGATAAACTAAAGATTGGAGATGGATTGAACTTGGAGAGACCTTCATCCCACAGTTGATTGATAATGGTTGATGATGATGACAGAAGGAAAATGAAAATTCAAATTAAATAGTAAATGGAAATAAAACTAAAATTGGCAAAAAAATACTTAAAATAAAAGTGACTCCATGATAACATAAACTGCAAAACAGTTTTAACTCCCCACCAAAAAAAAAAAAAAAAATAGACAAAAAAATTATAAGGCTACTAAAAACAAAATGATGAAAAAATGACTATAATAAAATTACTGTTGTTTCTTGCCAAAAAAAAAAAATCATGAATAATGAAATTGATCTTCAAAACTAATGTTAAAAATAAATTATTTTAACAAAATAAAAGTTTTTTTAAAGAAATTGTATTCTATTGCTGTATTGATTGTTAATTACAAATATGACATCAATTACATATTTATTTGGACCAATGTTGATACAACCTTCTCCCATGTTGCTTTTGTGATGTAGCTTGCAGCAATTAGTCAGTCCTTCTTCATGATTTTCTCCATGGTGTTCTTAAATTTAGTACCATGGGGGTCTTTCATCCTTTCAATCATTGTTTTCCACAGGGCATAATTCATGAAAATTGTGTCTTATGTCTGTAAATAGACCCTGACCTATATAGTCTTTAATTGATTTATAGTTTCTATTCCTGTTGCTGTTCCATTCATGAATTATTGATCTGTAATTGGATATATCAGGACATTCTAAGAAAATGTGGTCAATTCTGGCACCCACAATTGATCTTCTTGAAATTTCTCTTGTATGCCAAAAATGAGTTCTTAGAGAAGGAGTCCAGGTTGATTTTTATTAAGGTCTTGAAATTTTGCCTCAATGAACCACAATTTTGATCTTGAAATCAGTTGCTGATTGGTAATTCTGAGAGACCCTTTGTTTATGTTATTTCCCCCATATATTATTTTATGTGCATTTCAGTATTTAATTTTTGATATAATTGGATTTACCTTCAGGTCAAGAACTTTCAAAACTTTATCTAGTAACAAATTCCACTATCCATTATTAGTGGATAGAGAAGTATCCATTGGCACAACAACTTCTTTATACGAAATATTTGAGAAATTATTTTGAAGACTGAACAATAGGTTATAGTCTCTCTTGAATATCATGATTTTGATACAATGGAGTGGAAGGCTGTTGAGCCTTCTAGGCATTTGGAGTTTTTGAAGGCTGGTGGCAGCAACCTTTCAGCCCCAGAATAGTTTTGCACACAGAGAGTTTATGTTTTCATAATTTTTTGGAGGGGAGGATACCAGATAGGAAATAGTTAATTTTCATGAATATCAATGAGTTTAAAAGTTTTACCTTACCATGAAGTGAAACCTTTATCATAGAAAGTGAGGTTGTTGGACAGCAAATTTTTGTTAATAAATATTCTTCAATTTCTCTTCTCACAGCACTATTTGATTTTGAGAAACTAAAGCCTAAGAATTTCTGTGGATCAGCTGTAAAATTTGAAGCAATTTTCTTCCCAATTAGCAAGCTCTAGGAGGTTCATTTCTCCTTATTGAAATTGAGTTTGTATTTGTCTAAGTAGCAATCTAGTATCTTCTCTAGTTTAGTGATACATTTCTTGGATGGCAGACAGATGAATATGTTATCCATATAACTGAGATGTTTAACCTCCCTTCCCATGGTAGGTACAAACACTTCATGCTGCCTGATCTCTCAATCTCCATCAGTAGTGGGTTGATATATGCTATAAAATATAGCCTGCTAAGTTGAGATTCCTGAGGAATAGAGTTAGAGTGTTCAACCCCAGGGACAAGTTTTCCATTCATTATGATGTGGATGATTCTGTTGGCTATCAGATTTGCAATCATCCTCAGGTAAACATTTGGTACCTGAATCTCAGACAACATCAATTAGAATGTTTGGTCTAACCAAATCGAATGCCACTGAGATGTCAAGCTGGATAGTGATTGGTTTCAACATCCTCTGGGCCTGGATAATATCAATAAGAAGTTTCATTTGGCCAATTGCATTGATTGATGACTCCCCTTTTTTGCATATTGGTTAGCAAAAATGTATTTATAAATATTCATTTGAATTTGATCCTTAATAATTTATTATTTTAATCAAATGGGGAATCATTAAGATAGCCCTCATATTATTTATGTTTTCTGTCCATTTTTTAAGGAACAGTATGAGTAGTACTGGATTCAAGTTGTTAATCTCTTGACTTCCCTCTGCCAAGTGGTTTATCATGGCTTTTATACTGAGTATTTTTCTAGATGTAGGGGGATGAACTTTGGTGTGCCATGCATTCCTGGGTCCACCCTGTCCAGGAGGCTTTTTAGGTTGATGTGAATCTTCTCCTTAGTCAAATCATGGGTCAGATTTTCTTATAAACTGAATAATCCATTGACATTCCCAGTCTGATTAGATTGAATTGTCCTAGCATGTTCTCTAATTACACAGATCATTTCTGAGTCCACAAGAATGTTGTTATCTATTGTTAATGATAGTGGAATGGGTTTTCTGTTGCCCACTCCCACTGCCAACCGGAAGTAACTCCTGGACCAACAATGTTGGTCTGGCAGGAATGGCTTGCTTGATCTACATATACTCTGCCAGAAATCTCTGCTTATCCTTGTATTGGATCTCAGGGGAAGAACAATATGTACAAATTGATTATCAAGTGTATTTTTTTTTCAAATTTTTGTCAATAAAGTCAAGGTCATCTAATAAGCAGTTAGGGCTTTTTTGTTTTAAGGGAAACTTCATTTATTATGAATTGGATGATGCTGATGAATGTGAACCATGCTTGCACCACTGGGAGCCTTAGGATGTGAATCTTTTTAAAGCAAATATAGGAAAAGATACATTCAGGTGTGGTCTGTTTTAGTAACATTTGAATGGTGTTGTTATTCTCTCCTATTATAGCATATCCAATGTTTCTTTCAAGAAATATCTCTAGAGCAAAATGTTTACAAAATGTCTTCTGTCAAAGTTTTGCATTGATTTTAAAATGAATGCTCAGGGAGCAATAGACTAGGTCAATCAAGGATCTAGCATTTTTAGTGTAGAAGTAAAAGGCATCTATGGGGAAAAAACCATCTCCACTCATCAATACATGATTAAAGAGGTGAATATATTTTTATTAAAAGAACTATACATCACATTAAAATCATCCATCAGAATTGATTGGAAATGGATTTGAGGCCATGATCAAATTGATGTTGGAGATTGCTTTTATGATTAGTATGTGTTTATTTTTAATATAAAGGTATATTAAATTGATTTCAAAGTGATTATATTTTAAGTTAGCCATTAGGAAATTTAAGTCTAAGTACCCAATTCTGCAACTGACATTAAAATTGAGTATTTGAAAAAGCCTATATTTTGGAGAATCTGACTAAATTTTATTTGCATACCACATTTGACTGGCATTTGACTATTTAATTTTGAATAGCAAATGCCCTGCCAATCAAGTGCAGGCCTCTAACATTAACTACATAGAAATTTAGCTTCATATAATTTGTATGTGGTGATCTGTCCCTGATCAATCCTGCCATTGTCCATTGGATGTTATCCATTACTCCATTATTCTCTGTATTTTTGACCCATCTATCTTCAGACCAACTGTACACCTCAGGGGAAGCCCAGTCTGATTGGAATATTTCAGAGTCACTAGGGTTGATGAAAGTAGTTAAAGATAGATCATCTTGTCTGTTATTGTCATCTTGATTCATGCTCTGTTCTTCTGTCTCAGAGGTCCTAAATGAGGGCATGATAGGGGATTGAATATTCACTTTTTTTCTCTTATATCTTCATTGTATTGTTTATTTAGTTTCTCAGAATTATTATTTTGATTTGATGAAATATCTACATCAGAAATGGACCTGATTTGTTGTCTTGACTTTCTTTTTTTCTTGTTATCCTGCAATGATATCTTTCTATTTTGTTTACTTCCTATAAGTCTTGAGTCTTCAGGGGCCTGTTCATTTTGATCACCAATGACTGACACATTAGAGTCTGATTCATTTTTGCTACTGACCAAGCTTCCTCCAATTGTCTCATTCTCAGTCAAATTATAACATTGGTTTTGAGCTTCTCCAATTGCAGCTCAGTGGTATTTGAGATGATTTCCTTAATTAGGAGGTTGTGGTCTAGCACTTTATATATGGGACTATGAGCAGAGATTTCTTCTAAAATGTGTCTGTGTTTTCTCAGATTGATTGACTTCTTCATCATTTATGTTTAATTGTATCAAGTTAATCAGATTGTCCACATCAGCTACTTTTGAGTTCAGTGTAGAAAGCACTGTTCACTTTTCTTTTTTTACTACATTTGTGAATCCTATTCCATTTCAAACCACATGCATTACAGATGTAAGCTTTTCAGTCTTTAATAAGATGATTTTGTTCCAAGCAAAAAAACATTGTGGTAGAACTCCACAGAATGTTAGAACTATCAGTGAACCTCTGGAGTAGACCACTGTTGGTATATCATTGGGGTGCATCCAATTCTTCAAAGCAATAGTGAAAGTTCCAGTTTGGTCAGGATATGGCCGTTAGTTCAATGATCGTATCTGTATATTAGACCATTTGTTTTTCCATATTTCCCAAGCATGTAATCCAGTTCTGCTTGATCAAAATTTATCATAACAGTTCTTGGTGATTCCATTGAGGGTGATTGCTCTATTTAAATCATTTGAGCAGGTGATCTGCCCATCCAAGTGTCTAATGTTATTTTTGAAACAATTTCTAGCAGATCATTAAGTAAATTTAGTAATTATGTATCTATCATTTGGATGGGAAAAGATCGTACCCATTCAAATATCATTTTCAAAGATCATGTTGTAAAATTTCTCAATAGGGAATTTAAATTACCCTCCATTATGATTTGTTATGGCCAAAATTAGGATTTGGTTATTGATATAATTTGTAGAAGAATTTAGTAAGAGATCAGGGATTGAGTTATTGAATTGAGTATTTATTCTTTGGTATTATTCTTCAGTGAGTTGTATTACATTTTGTTCATTGTGAGCTTCTATTTGTTGTGATATATTATCAATTTCCATATCAATAAAATTCAGTACAGAATTTTGGTTCTTATTTGTTGTTTCCATTTTCCTTCAACTTATCACTTTGACAAAGGTTTTACTTTTATTCCTATTGTTATAACTCATTGTCAAATTTTCACTTTGCTCTTGGTGTGGAAAATCACATTTTCATGGTTTTATTGTATTTAAGGTCTAAAGATTCATTAGAAGGCGATTTTTTTATCTTTAAGTTCTTTCATAATGATGTTATCACTTATAGCATCCTCAAATGGGTTTTTAAATCGAATACTGCTAAGTATTTTTGATTAATTGATGTCAATATTATTCTTATGTGGATTGGTATAGTTGTTATGATAACTAGTAGATTTGTTCAAGGTTACAGAAACCATTAGTTTAGGTGCTTCTGTCTCATTTTTAATAATTTTTAGAACTAGTAATAGTATTGTCTATGCTGACTTTGTTGGTTTTTAATGATTGACTAGGATTTTCTGATTCAATTTCTTTTGGGTTTCTTGAGGTTTGTCACTTTGTGAATTAGAATTCTTGTAATGGTTATCATTGGAGTTAGAAAATTGTTTATTAGGTAGGTTTCTGATTTGGTGAAAACTTTTTCCTGCTTTTGCAAAATTTTTGTATATTTTGTCATTTCCTTTATTCAAACCTCTATTGACCAGTCGAGCGTTGTTAGCCGAAAGGTCATCATAGCTGTCTTGCAAGCAAGTAGTTGGTTGCAAACGATTGTGGGTTCATGTCCTGGCTGATGCTATGACATATAAAAAAAAAAAACCTCTATTGGCCATATTAAAAACTTCATTGGAAATTTTCCTATCCTTGCTTTTAGCAGTTTTGGGTTTTTTATTCCCTTTCATGACTTAGAATTTAATAAAAAGTCACTTACCCACTTTATTTAAAATTTTTCTTAGCTCCAATTATTCTTGTTCTGGTTGAAACATTATTTTTTGCAGGAGCTTGGAGTGATGTGATGTGATGTGATGTATTATGGCTTCTCCTTAAACGAAGTCAAGAATATCTCAGCAATTAAGCCCAGATAAACCTGTTAGCCACTTTCTTTTACATTCCCCACTCTAAATTTACCCATAATCTGCTCTATCCCATTTCCACAACATAATTTTTGTCAACTCTATAACCTTTATATCTAAATCCCCCTTATCTTTTCCCAAACCTAGCATAAAAACCAATAATTCACTTTCTGTATAATCACTCTTTTCATATTTATTTTTCCACAACTTCATTATATGTACCCTTTCTGTTTTCAAACATTTACATTCAATTAACAAATGCCTAATATTTTCAATTCCTTCCTTACATAATCCTTACATAATTTACAAAATAAATCACCCATATTTTTCCATTTACATGTATATTCTTTTGTAGCTAAAGATCCCGTTCGAGCCTTAAACAATAAACTACTTTCCTTACTATTATCATATATTAACTCACACCTAATATTCTGTTTATTTCTATATATATTTAAACTCTTTTTACTCTCCATACTATTTCTCCATCTCTCTAACTCCCTAGACTTTATTAATAAATTTATTCTTTTATCCCATTCCTTACTACTATAACACTCAATAATCCTCTTAACACAACCATCCCATATTTTGTACAAATATACTGATATAAATTCTTTATCCAAATCTTTTGCATAGCGCATTACCTTTCTCACCCATCTTGTTACCTGCCCTTTACTCATAACCCAATTAAATACTATTTTAGCTATTCTTTTATTATCCATAAACTGCAATCTACCAAACATTTTCATTTTACTTTTTGCATCTCTCATATGAAAACTTGACCATCCCATTTCTCCTTGAATTGCCTCCCTTGCTGTCCATACTTCTGCGTCCAATGCATGTCTTCCTACTTCCCTTTGAGCTTTTTCTAAATAATCTAATATCTTTTTACTAACATATAATGCATCATTACCATATGTTAACCCTGCTACTGCAACTCCTTTCCATATAATTCTAGCTACATCATATTTATTATATGAAAATACTGTTAATTTCTTTATCAATCCCTTTCTTTTCTTTGCTTCATTTATCAATTTTTTCTCCCATTCATCCAAATAATTTTTCTGATTACTTAAAATAATTCCCAAATAACTATATCTATTCACCACACTTAACTTAATATCTCCCAATAAAAATTCTACATCTTCTCTTTCCTCAGTATTAACCATCATTATATTTGATTTTTCTTCACTAAATTTAATCCCCATCTCTTTATCCACCCTTGCACATGTCCTCAACATAACTTCCATATCTTCTCTTTTTTCTGCACACAAAAATATATCATCTGCAAAAAAAAGACCTGACAAAATATATACTCCCTTACTACCTATTAATGGTATCTCTATCCCTCTTCCTAATCTTTCTATTGCTCTTTCCATTTCACTCAAATACAACACAAACAAAATAGATGACATAGGGCATCCTTGCCTTAGTCCCACACCATTTTTAACTTTAATTGATTCTATATTCTCTAATTGATATATATAATAATTATTTTCATATAATTTCTTAATAATATCTATTAAAGCTTCATCCATTCCCAAATTTGCTAAACTTATCCATAATCTATTTCTATTTACTCTATCATATGCCTTCTCTATATCTATAAAACTCATATATAACTGTTTATCTGCATTCCTACTCATATCCATAAGTTGTGTAACTACAAATAAACTATCTCCTATACGCCTATCTAATCTAAAACCTCCTTGCATTTCACCCACTACATTATTCTCTTCCATCCATTTTACAACTTTACTAGCCACCATATACGAGAAAACTTTATATAAAACTGATGTTACCGCTATCGGTCTATAATTATTCAACTTTCTATGATCCTTACCCTTTCCTTTAAATAATAACCTTACTCTTGTATTACTCCAACTACTTGGGAAAACTCTATTCTGTGCCATTTTATTAAAACAGGATAATAACTTTACTTTTGCCCTATATCCTAAATTCATTACCATCTCTGCTGCCCATCCATCTAAACCTCTTGCCTTCCCACTTTTCAATTTCTTCTCTACCTCATTTAGTGGTTGTTGTATTACTATTAAGCGCCATCTAGTGGTTTTTAAAAATAAAAGTTTTTAAACAATTTATTAGATCAACACCACAATTCAGTTAAACATTCTTATTAATTAATATAAAAGTTAAACCCTTTGGGTGGATTCGTTATTAATTGACCAATTTTAATGCTTACGTTTCAATATTTTAATGAAGCATGAAAAAATGATTGAATAATGGCTGCTTTATATATATATAATTTTTGAAAAGGTATTAATTACGCAAGAGAAATGAATCAATATTTATCCTAAAAGAATGAATATATGGAGTGAAAAATATATGAAAATAAATCTTTTTATTTAAAAACAATTTGTTTAATATTCTAATACAAGAATTATATTTAGAACTATATTTTGTTTATAGTGCCTAGTACATAAATGTGATAAGGAATAGAAAATATTAGGCATCTGAAAAAAAAAGGTATAAATGAAGACATTTTGGGAGAATAAATTATATGCAAAGTGATTATACAGAAAGTGGGTTCTAGGTTTTTATGCTGGATTTGGAGAAAGATAAGGGAAATTCAGATCATATAAAGACTATAGAGTGGACAAAGGTAATGTTATAGAAATGGGATAGAGCATAATAGAGAAGAATATGGGAAAACCTTATGAAGAGGAATGAAAAAGTAAAGTGTCTAACAGGGTTTCTCTGGGCATAGTGGCTGAGAGATTCTTGACTTCCAGAAAAAAAATCAGTAGCACATCGCATCATATCACCTCGATATTTTAACATCAAAAAGAGCTATTGCTCCACAAAATAGAAATAATTGTTAAACAATCAAAGAAGTGAACTTTATTTTTAGGTCTCAGACTTGTAATTAAAATTAGTTAACCAACCATTGGATCAGAAAATAAATAAACAGGGGGTGGGTAGTATCCAGTGAGTATTCTATTTTATTTCATGTTATTGTACATTAAGTCATCGTTGAAAAAATTAAAATTATTCTTATAGGTCATTTTACTTATTGACTAGATTCATATCTAAGTTAGGAATAATTAAATATTTAAATTTCATAACAATGTACTCCTATACCAACCTATCTTTTATGCATAATGTATTATTTGGAATTATTTGCCAATCCACTGTAGCAATAAACCAGATAAAAATTAGAAAGTACTATTTTCCAATACAAATAGATATATTTTGTTTTTTAAAAGATGATGATTACTGATATATAAAATAAAGCACAGCATTTACTATTCATCATCGATTTCAACAATTGTCAGTTCATTGCAGGATGGTCTCTCCAAATTAAGTCCATCTTCTCCAACTTTTCTTTCCATATCAACCTACCTACTTATTTCATCTATCCATCTCATGTTTTCTCTTTTTACGTCTTTTACGATATTTTGGAATTCAGGTTAAGATTTACTATTCTTCAATTATTATCTCTTCTAGAAATAGGTCCAGTCCAACTTCACTTTAGTCTCTTGATTCTTTCACTGATGTCAATAACACTTGCTTGCTCTCTTGCCCATGTACTTTATTTTCAATCTTTTCTTATTCCTCCTAACATTCATCTCTCCATACTTTTCTGAGTGGTCCAAAGTCTATGTATTGCTCTTCTATTAAGTTTCCAAGTCTCAGATTCACACACATATAAGCATATTTCCTTTCAATATTGTATTATTTTAACCAAAAGCATTCCATCTATGTTTAATGATAAGATTAATTTTATCCATTATGTTTTCATCTGTAATAATGCGTCCAATGTATTTGTAATTATTAACTTCCTGTAATCTATCGTTATCAATCTTATATATTTTGAGAAAATCCATTGAACATTGCTTTAGTCTTTGTAAGATTTCCGTTTAATCCTACTTTCTTATTTTGATCTGATAATTCTTTCAACATTGAAGATCTAAAGCATTATTTGCAAAAACAACATCATCTGAAAAATATAAATGACTTAAACAACCTCCATTGTCTTCTGCTCTTTTCAGTTTTCCATTTTAATTCACAAAATATTTTTCCCAAACCCGCTGTAAAAAGTTTTAGTGGTATGGAATGACCTTATTATACATCCTTCTTAATGTTAACTTTTTAAAAATATCATTTCTAATTTAATTGTTACTGTTGCATTTTTATAAACATTCTTCAGAATATGACAGTATTCTTGGATCCGTTTAATGATCCAATGCTTTGATCACTGAAGTACCCAAAAAACAAATGCCTTTTCAGAATCTAAAAATCAAAAGCACACTACCAACACTTATTTATTGATTAAGAGTTTGTACAATTAAGATTAACAGGTAAAGAGAAGATTGGAAGCTTGAAAGAAAATGTAGAAACAAAAGATTACAAATTAGATTCGTGGAAAAAAAGCAAGAAAAAAATTATTTAGTAACCAATGAAATTATTGCATTGTCGATATGTTTGGAGGCTAAAAAAAAATATTTAAAATATGGTGGATAAATATATGTAAATCAAAAGGAATAAAAATTGAAGTTAATAGAAAAAATATTAATAGGGTTTAAAGTTTGAATAACATAGAAAATTAATTTAAGATATTTCTCTCATATTGCTTTAAAAAGAATAATAAAAGTCATGTTTTATTAAAAAAAAAAAATATCATTAAAAAAATTCAAATATCATCATTTGTAAAAACTAGAGTATATTAGTTTTTTTTAAAAAAATGTCATAAAAAAGAAATTTATAAAGCTGAAAGGACCCTGTCTATTTCTATATGCTTGGATATGATTCACTGTACTAAAATCACTTTTAAATCCAGCTTGTTCTTTTTTTTATGAGTCATAGCATCGGACAAGAGGTAAACCCTCTAACCCGAGACAACTGCTTGTAATTTAGCTGTATTTCACTTGACCAACAAGGTTTGACTCCAGCTTGTTCTTTTATTTGGTTAAAAGCCACAGTTTGTTGTAGTCAAAGTGTAATTATTTTCCTAATTTTTTTTATAAATAAATGAGTAATAAAACTGTAGTTATCATTTTTTGTAATATTAATATTAAAATTGAATTCTTCCAATCATCTTGTATATCTTTATTATTTAGACTTTGGTATATAACTTTGTGAAAATTTATTTCTTCACCTGCTTTTTTAAGATATCGATTATAACTCCATCATTACCTGGAGCTGTCACCTTCTTCATAAATTTAATTGTATGTCCTACTTTTTCATTTAAAATTTTGGGCAATTCAAACGATATAGTAATTGTAGAAGGTATTTTTGTTTGTTCTTTATTGCTATATAAATCTTGATCAAACTCTTTCTACACATTTCCTGATATCTTTCTTTTTAGTAATAGTTCCATCTTTTCTTTTATTGCACAAATAAGTTTTCTACCAATATGAAGTTGTTGTTTTACACTCTTAGGGATTTTTATTCTCTTTCATAGCTTTCCTTGCTAGTTCACAACTATACTCTCTTATATTACTGTCAACTCTTTTTATACCTTTTTTCTATATTCAAGATATTCAATCTTTCTTAATGCATCATTTTGATGTATTTTCATATTTCTTCTTTTCTTAATAAATTGTCTTGTCTCAGTATAAATTTTACTGGATAATTTCTGCTTTTTTGGACCAGATATCTTTGTTGAAGTTTTAGAAAATGTATTTGTGATCTTCCTATTGACTTCATTCAAATATGAAGTTATAATTTAATTTCATTGGAATGTTTCTGAAGATTAGGAACATCTACTGTGAATATTGTTTCTTTTAATATTTTTTGTTTCTATTGTTTTGCATTAACATGTATCTTACATCTTACTAATTGATTATCATTTCCTGTATTGAATTTATTAATAACAGAACAATATTTGTTTGTCAAAACATCCAATTCTGCTGTATCCTTCATTTAATATTTATCTTAAAAAAAGAATATATAATATAAAGTTTTACATTTTCTGCACCCTCCTTAAGTTCTATGTCCTCTCTCATTTCTATCACCATATCCAAATTTATCTAAGCACTTTTATTTTTAAAATATTATCATTTCTATCATTAAAATTTCCCATGACAATTTTACAATATTGTTTGGTCAAATCAAAAGTCTTTTGTACATCTATATAAAAATCCCCTTCTTCATCAGATATTTGAAACAATATAGTTAATTAACCTCCATCTAGTTATGATTAACTACATTATTCCACCATTATTAACATTAGCAGATTATAAATAAATAGAATGGACATTTTCTTTTTTTGATCTTTCAATAATAATAATGTTTAGTTTTTCCAACTGTTTTGAAACTTGGGAAATGTTAATATTTAAGCTTTGTCATAACATATATTTCAAACTAGGTAGCTTTATTCATTTTTTATATATTATAATTACATGATTTCTAAATTATTTATCAATGTGGAAATTGTTAAAAGTAAGATAAACTCTCTATAATTGACATGCAATTTCACAATTATTAGTGCACTATTAACATCTGTTTTATTCACCCCCAAATTTTAACATAGTTGACAAAACTAAGATTATTATCACTCTAAGCTTAAGAAAGAGCAATCCTACACTACCTCTTTCAATATGCTAACATGATGGAGTTATGTAGTTATTCAACATCTAAAGGAAATTTAATTGACTTTAAAATTACACACACACACACACATATATATATATATATATATATTGTAACCTTTTATTTAGGTCCCTGTAATTAATAATTCCAAAATTTTAAATGATTCTATATTTGACATTAA